>VWZS01004784.1:1105546-1195546 GCA_013397075.1 Rhabdornis inornatus
TTTTTTTTTTCAATTAGGAGGGATGACACTTTACTGTCATGTCCTCCATGTTGAGGAAATACCATCCAGGTTGAACTGGCTTGAAGCTGGAAGTGTTCAGGAATGATAATCACTGAAAAATGTCTGTGACTGACTGTATAGAGGGATCCTCCCCTGCAAGAACATTAGTTTGTCTGTGCTCTGCTATGACTAATAATGGATAATTCTGGTTCTATCAAACAAGCTGTTTAAAATCTTGGTGCTTGCCTTGGAAGGGCAAAATACTACCTTGTGAGAGGTCAGATTGCTGGTTGGATTGATGTTTCTGGGGCACTCAAGTAATTTCCATTAATAGCAGAGCTGAGTATCATATTATTATTATTATTATATAATACATAAATAATTATAATGATTCCTATTAGACCTATGAGGCAATGCTCCTTGTTTTCAGAGGAGAGGAAGAAAGGATCAGGTCTTTTGGTGATACTCATGGGTATTCCAGATATTATCTTCTCCAGCAGCTCTCCCTGCCCTACAAGGACATTTCTGTATTATGAGCAGTTTACTACGATTTCCCTTCTGCTGCAGCTCACAGGCTCATGTGCACACTGAAATACTGAACAGTCAACAGCATTTCCTTCTGCTGAGGAGGTAACTCCTGGCAGGAACCTGTAATCCCCTGCTTCCTCTTCTGGAGGAAGAGTCAATGGAGATTTAAACAATGACTGACTTTAGGACCTCACCTGAAAGTATTTGAAAGAGTTGGAGCAAAATTACACATTTCAGTATGGTCTCTTAAATTCCAGGCAAATCCACAGGGCATGTCTGTAGTTAGTGGATTATGGAAACAACAAAACTACAAGTTACAGGGGTGATGGCAGGAGCAACCCTGAGCCTGTCAGTTCTCTTTTAACACTGTGCTGCTCACCTGCAAGGTGACCTTTCTTTACCTTTAGGAGTATATCTGAATTTAAATAATATATCTGTATCCATATTGCCAAGCCTCTTCTCCCATCCAGAAGAGATTTTTACAGAAGCACCTGTGTGTGTGTGTGTGTGTGTGTGTGTGTGTGTGTGTACATACATCCATGTTTTAGCTTCACATTAAATAGATATTTTTCTGAGTTTGGGTTTGTTTTTTTCAGTAAGTAAACAAGCAGAATTTTCTTTCTGGCTGTTCAATGTTAAAGTGGCTTTGGTTTTTTGTTGTTGCTTTGGCTTTTTTAAAGCAATACTTGGCTCTGTGTTTATGAGTGAGACAGAATGCTTGCGTCTGGAGGGGTTTAAAAAGTTTAGGATTTATATACTTCAAGAAGTAGCAAGAAAAAAGACCAGAATTGGATTTAACTAGAACCATTCTTCATTTGCATACTAAAAGGTATCTGACAAGTGTAGTGGTGCAGCCAAATCTTACTAAAGGGTTCCTCCTTTCTTTGCCCACTCAAAATGACAAAACTGTCACAAAGACAGATCTTCAGAGACATCACAGCTGAAGCTGTTACCAAAGGCACAAAAGTCTTTAGAAAGACAAGTATTCTTTCTCCTGTCACTTTAACATGCAGTATAACAGCCCAGTCTCACAAACCATATATAAGGTCAGTGCACAGGAGCTTCTTCCAGACAAGAGGCTTGAAAAGATATCTGCCATGAATGTCACTGATCTTTTTTGATTGTGTTGTGCTGAATCTCTGTGCAGATTCTTTGTCTGCAGAACGGGTCGTGTTCTCATTGGCATGAATCCCCTGGCTGCAGGCTTACCCTCTCCTTTGAAAATCTGCAATATTTCAGTCCTGGAGTACTTAGCATAAGGACAAAGGAAGCAAGAGAGTATACTTTCAACTTTGTTCACGTTGAAAAATTTGTGTATGACATTTGACCAGAAACAGTTGGGTTTGAATGAAAGATGCATGCATTAGGTGAAAATAAATGCAGTATCTCTCCATAAGTCAGGTGAACTTATCTGTGCAGAGCAGCTGGGAGTTCCAGGAACAATAAAGAGCCTCATTCTATCTGGAAAGCTCTGCAATGTTAGTCACAGTCTGGAATATGTATATGAATATATGTAGAGGCTTACATGTGTATAGGATAGGATAGGATATTTCAGTGAGAAGGGACCTGCAATCATCATCTAATTCTGCTGCCTGACCTTTTTGGGGTTGTCCCTGAAGTTTGTCCAAGTGCTTCCTAAACACTGGCAGACTTGAGGCATCAGCTACCAGAAGGGCTCAGCACCTCCCTCGCCACTTCCCATTCTCAGGAAAGTGCAGAGAGCAACGAGGTCACCCCTCAGCCTTTTCTCCAAACTGCACTAACCCAGCCTCTTCAGCACACAGTATGCAACCAATATAATGGGGGGAGGAAAGAAAGATTCAGCAATACTATTAACTTCTGAAAATTCTACTTAATACCTAGGTAACTGTTGAGCATTTTCACCCTACACTCCTCCTGGAGGTAATGGAGAGATACAGGATCCTCCAGAGGTTAATTTAGTCCACAGCTCTCTTATGAAGTAATTAGGCTTCATCACATAAGGAGAAATCTGGGCTTTCAACTGGCCAATAATCTTTAAATGAGCACCTGAACTCCCTCTGCAGCTTGAGATCTAGAAAAAGTTTCTTCAGCTTCTATACAAAATGTCTGCATCTTGTGTTGCACAACTTCCTGGGAGAATATTCCTGCCACTGTTCCTGGCAGAAGAAACCAGACAAAAATAGCCTTTAGACTGTTAACTTGCTTCAGGCTTTTAAAATGTTTTCTGAGAAATAAAAAACATGCCTGTTCCTACATTCAGTATTCTGGTGAGCTTTGAAATATACTTAGATTTTATTTTAAAATTTATTTAATCCACAAGGACTCAACAAACACAGTGGGCTGCTCTGACTAGAAAGATTTTGTTTTGCATTCCTGACTTAAAACTAAAATAAATGTCACTTTATATTAACCTCAGATTCTTGTTTAAATAGATTCCATTCCAATCTATGAACAAAGCAAAATATAAATGTTTAAAGAAAAACAACCAGATGAAACACCTATTTTTGCATCATTTAAATGCCACATTTTCTTTTACCTCCTAATTATTTTCCTTAGTATTTCTTTTATAATAGTTGAAATTCAAAATATAATTTAAGGTTTATAATTTAAACTTATTTATTCAGTTTAAAAAATTGCTTTGTCACAATGCATTAGTGCCATAATCTGGATTGTGCTAGTTTTTACATGATAAATAGTAGAATGGGAAATCATAAATGGACATGATTTTTCTTCCTCTGGAGTTCAAATGTTAATTTATATCCAAGTAAGACAATTTAGGAACAGATGTTCCTTCTTTCAAGAGATGTACTATGGGTATATTAATAAAAGAGACTAACTTCTTTTGTTAGTTGATTCAGAAGAAATGCACTTCTGTGATAAGAACAAACACCTAGGACACTTGGGAGGCTTGGGGGCTTTCTGAAGGCACATTCACAACCTGAATAAGTCACATCATAATTGCATCTCTCAGTTGCCATATACATAGAGTGATGAAATAATCACACCTACTTCAAAAAGGAGAACACAAGTGCACTGTACTTTATAAAGTCAGAGGAAGAAAAGTTAGAGCATACAGGCAAGTATCAAAACCTGGGTATCAAAACCAGGTTACAAAGTCTTTTCCTGGTTAGGGTCAGATCAGAAATGGAGGATAGGAAAGTTGTCCTATGGTGACACATTCGATGTCAAACCAAGTTTTTCCACAGTGCAGACACTTCAAACAGCTCATCTGTCCAAGGTGGACAGCTTGGTGGCAGGCTCTAAAATATTCCTGCTCTTTTTCATATCTACAAACAAGTTGACTCAGAAGAGACATCCCAACTTGTGCATGTAGGACCTAAGCTGAGCCAGCCAGTGCTGTACCTACCATGCCAGTTCAAGTGGCAGAAGCCAGCATTTCCACTGGAGAGCACATTTCCACCTTTCTCCCAGCTCTGGCTTCTCACTCCTGCTCCATGCATGATCCTTTCTTTTACAACACTACAGGCATCTCTGTGACTTTGCCGTGAGCTGATCAGGTGAAAAACAATTTTAGGAAGGGTTAATTTCCTTGTCCCAGGCTTGGTTTTCTGCCAATTTCTTAAGTTGAATTTATTCACAAGGGGTTAGAGTTTGTGTAAACCTACAGGAGGAATTTGGTGAAGAGAAAGGGAAGAAAGAAAGAAAGATTGAAAAAAAGAAAGAGAAAGAAATGCACTATTTAAGAAAGTTAAATTCTTTCTCAATATTTCTCTTTCAGATTTGTAATTCAACCCTCTGTGTTTGATGTGATGAATCTGAATTTCAATGTCCCTACAAACCCCCTTTCTTCTCCTTGAACATTTGTAAATGCTGTGAAAGCCATTTTCATGCCCATCGACAGGGAGTGTGTGTAGATAGAATATAGTTTATATGCACACAGAGAGATATAAAGGTTATGGGAACAACATGGAAGATGTTGTTCTCTTCAGGTCCCAGTGTGGATAAAGCAATATTTTTTTTTACCAGAGGCACCTTGCAAAGCAATGCAAGGTGCAGATCAGCCTTATGAAGTGGTGCCAGAAGCTTTGGCAGACACAATGTGGATGACACAAGTGCCCCACCTGACTTACGTGTAGCCATCAAATTGAACACTGTTGATGGGAAGGAGGGCTACCAACCTCAAGCTTCTATAATAATATTAATTAAATTCCTTGGCCTACTTGGAGATTAAAATGGGTCAGACTTGTAAGTTTCGTTCCGTCTGAAGATTTATTCAAGAAGATATAGATACTAACAGGCAGAATTTCCTTCTGAGCATTTCATATATTGTTTGTGCAAGCAGGATTTGGAAAAGCAAGGAGAAAAAAAAGCCTCACTTCTTCCTAGGGAACAATTGTGTGCTTTGAGTTTGCTTTTACATCATGTCTTTCTTCCTTCTTTTTTTCTTTAACATCTAAAGATATTTCACATATCTATTTTGTCCATTTGCATATTAGAGGGGCATGGAAGTCAATGTAAAGTAAAATCTTACTTTTGGTTTTGGGAGAGATGATCAGTGAGTGATAAACTCACGCATGTAAAGCACTCATCAAGTCATGTATTTATGATTTTAACACATGTATGCCATTAAGCCATGGATTAGTAATCCTTCAAGAATATAAAATGTGATATACATCCTGCTTTCATCATGTTTCCAATCAAAGAAAAGTAACTTCCACTTTCATAGGCACATTTCTACCTAATTAGTAAATAAACTGATTTATGCATTTACCATCTAATAATCTGAAACTTGAGATTTGATTCACCAGGTCTCTAAGTGCAGACAATACACAAGTCTGTAAATACACAAGTCTAAGTAAAATCCCCTAGTCCATCTCCAAGTTCATAACTTAAATGCTGAAGTCTTTTCCCAGCAAGAAATCTCTTGTTCACAGTCTGTAAGAACATTTATACAAAAATCAATATATCTGTTCCACTCTCTGAGAAGTGTCCATGTGGCCTACCAACACACATCCTTTCCATGTTAGGTTGGAAAGTGTTCTGGAAGCATGACACCATGGAATAGGGACACTGAATAATCCTGACAGGAAGAAGGCCAGGTTCTTTGATAGAATGAGGTACCATGGGAAGCACCTAGTGCTTTTTCTTGTCTTCCTATAGAAGTATTGATTAATGAAACCTGGTTGTACGCATGCAATAAAAATTGTTATTCCTCTCTTTCTGTTGAAGATTTTGCAGTTAAAAGAACTGATAATGAAAAGGTGGAGAAAGGAAGTACCCTTGTCCCTGCTTTACAGACAGAGAACTGAAAGAGAATAAATACATCTCATCTCCAGCACATGAAGTCATTCTCGTAGTCGATATGTAGTTAGGCTGCAGTCCTGAAACATATCAAGTGAATTTGCTAAGGTCATACAGCAAGTCTCACAAGGATCCCATCTCCCACATCCTCTCATAGTGCTTCAGTGAGAGAACATCTTTTCTTTCCCTTGTTAATACTGTGTACCAGGGTAAGCCATCAGAGAAGTCACTGTGTCCTCTAAGCAACACTTAGACCTGTGAGTGTTAGCTGCCACTGATCCATCTCCCAGCAGCACAGAAAGAACACTTAGCAATTTTATCTGCTTCTTTGTTGTTGGTATGTCAGGGCAGTGGTACAAATTCATTGCTGCTTGTCAGCTGTCTGGCATCTGCTGACTATCTACAGGAAAAGTGAGTGGTTGTATTTAAATATCTGTCGGCAAATATGACAAAAGACATGAATACTTCTCTGGGATTTGCAATGACCTTTTCATTTGCCTTGAAGAGTTGTCTTCCTCTGATCAAGAAACTAATTAGATTGCTGAAACTTGCTGTACATCTCTATCACTGCACCAGGGAAATCCATTCCTCCTTTTGACAATCCCTCTGCAGGATACCTCCATTGTCCCCAGAAGTCCATGGCTACAAATGGTTACACTTTCCCCATAGCTTTTTACTGTGAAGGCGACAGCAGACTGACCAGTCTTGGTTGTAAGCAATCACATTTGGCAAAGCTGACTTACCTTGCAAGCTCAAAATGTTGAGTTTCTACAGTGCATTGGTGGAGTTCTACAATGGTCCCCCAAGCTCACAGCTCTTGAAAGTAGTCTGAAGAGGTGAAAAGCAGCCACAGCTTTGCAGGTATCAAGAAGACAGTGTTTTCTGATTCTACACAGGCCATACATGCTCTTGAATTTTCATAGGATAGGGAGGGCACATCTAGAAACAAGCTGGTAGAATGGATTTTCAGTGACACAGCAACCATCAGTGGTGCTGAGTATGAGGTTGATGTCTGCACTGTCCCTTAGAAGAGCAATAGAACTGTGGCATAGCCCATGGTCTCTGTGGATTGTTTGCTATTTATTGTCATGATTTGCTCAAGACAATTGGGAATTTAAGGAGTTGCCAGGAGACACTCACAGAAGCTTTAGGTGGATTAATCTCATTTACACTGGAAAAGAGATGTAGATTCAAACTCCATCTGTTCACCACAGCATTTACCTTGGAGGAGCTTTTTCTTCTGGAATATGCTGCTTCTGGGAATAGGCAGATTTCTCACAACAGATAACACCAGATTAATATGCCTCCAAATCAAGAGTAGGTTCTTTCTGGGATTTATTTGTTTGCTGAAGATTTCATAATGAAGGGAACCACTGAAGTCTGCACAGGCCCCTGCAGTTCATGCTGCTACTCCCCCAGTAGCTGTGGCCAGCTCAGCCCTGCCACGACAGGGATGTTGCACAGCAGGCAACTACTCCCAGGGCAGACAAAATGTGAGTCTACTCCCCTCTTCCAGACCAAATGACATTGCTCCATCTAAAGCAAGATAAGAAAAGAATCAAAAATATCAGTTTTACTTCATTTAGAAGACTCTCTATGGAGAGAAGTGGGCTGTTCTTACCAGCTCACACAGGACTCAGGAGGGCTGTGTGTGGGTAGTTTATTTGTGTGCCCAGCAGGGCTGGTCTCTGGAGAAAGGGATCATTTCCTGTGCTCTAAGTGCCACCAACATGTATCCCAGTGCACATTCAGCTGGGTCATAAAACTTCCCTTTGCTTACAACAACTATGAAAGCACTAAGTGCATTAAATTAAAATACTGTTAAAGTGGTTTATGGGTACTCTCTATAAATAATCATCAAGATCTAACTCCTGGGAAAACACTGTATTTCATGCTGTTTTGTTCCTTGCTGTCTAGAGAGAAGGCAAGCTTCATAAATATGCACCTTCTCTATTAGCAGTTACAATTCTGGCCTTTCTTTGAGAAACTTTTCTTCCTTTTTGCAGACTTCCCACTTCAAAAGACAAGCACACAACTGTGTAAGTCACACAGTCCTGAACCCTGCTGGTACCCCAGGCAGGGAGTCATTCAGAAAGCTACATGCAGCTTAGATACTTCAATTTTGAATTCTTAAATGGAACCTTGAGCCTGAATGCCCCTTGGTTGGCAACACCAGCTCCCAGTGATTCTCCAGGTGAAACTCCAGGTGTTCCCTTAGTCCCTGTGACCTCTTATGGCCAGGGTTTCAGTGTCCCCAAATGTGACACAGCAGTGGTGTCTGCTGTCACTGTGGGTTTACTGTGTCTGCCAGCCCTCCTCCCCTTGCTGGCACCCACGTGTGAGTGTGACAGAGACTTTTACAGAGATGGACAGACAGACAGACAGACAGGCTGATGCATAGATACTCTCTCCTGTGCTTCAAAAACCTTCATCTTCTCAGATGAGAAATTATTTCTCTCTGTCTAAAAGGAGGGGTGGGGAGAAAGGCTTTAAAAAGGAGATCTCTGTTTCATGAATGCTTTCATCTAATCCTTCAGTGTTTTATCACTTATCCCTAGATTTAAAGGACTAAAAATTATGATTCCATGGGAAATTAGACTTAAATTACATACCAGTGGAAATCAATATGCAACCAGCCTTAACTATAATGCTTCTTACATGCTCCAATATTATTTATATTGTATATAGATACTTGACTTAGTCTTTATCCTCTTTTAATAGAGACTTCTCATTAAAATGTTGTGGATTTGGCATGGTTTAATTTTGTATGCTTTTCTTACTTCTTTTTTTTCTCCTCTGTCTGTAAATTGTGTTCTATTTTATGGAGGAAAAATTTTCTGAAGCTGAGATACCCTTTATATGACTAAATTTTAATATTACTCTAAATTGCTCCATTTACTTCTGCACTTCCCTTTACTTAGCAGATGGGAGGGAGGGAAGTGAAAGGGGAGGAGAGGTAAAAATACTTCAAAATGTCCCCAGGAACGTACCATGTTTATTCTCTAAAACTTAAATACCTCAAAAACATTTTTTATACTCATTTCTAATGCACAGAAACTTTTTACATTATCATCTATCAAACAAGTTAGAAGAAATAAATTTTAAAAGTTATTGACTATTTCCCAGGACAGCTCTGGTTCAGAAGTCCCTATGCCATGAATTTTAAGGGACGTGGGATGTTTCATGCTATTATATACCACAGAGAAATCACTTTTTTTTTTTTTTGCATTTTCATTCTGTATTTACAAAACCTTTTCCACACAGGCATTCCTAATCTGGATCTGCCCAATGGCCCAGTCCTCTCTCACCAACCATGACCAGAACCAGCTGCTCCCAATAGCAGAAGCAAAAATTCAGCTTCTGCAATAACATACCCAGGATAAATGTTCCTGCCCAGCCACCATTAGTTAGTTAATCTACTATAACAATTTTAAAAATCACATAATGAACAATGGGCCAAATGACTTTAAGAATGCTGCATCAGTAAAAGGTCTCATTTAGTTGACTGCAGCTGAGCAATGCAGGGGATCAGCCAAAGCAACACAAATGGATGAACTCACAGTACAAGACAACACCATAGTTAATTTACCTTCCTTTACATTTTTGCTGGATCACTTTGACAAGCAAGATGTGTCAGACCAGAAAATGACCATGACATCATTGCCCAGAGGAGCAGGCATGTCTATTTGGTTATGATCATATTCTAACAATCTCCCAATAGTCATAAAGCTGAGCATAGGGATCTCTGATAGATGGGTTTAATGGACTGACACTGATCAAAGCAAAAATGTGAGTTAGGTACAGTGAGCAAGGGCCTAACTGAGATTCATTAGAGGATGCAAGAGTCTCCTGAGCTGTATGCTTCATCAAACAAGTCACTTAAAACCACTGGAGAGAAGCACTGAGCTGTTCAAATGCTCTGCTGGGGAGTGAGTAGACACACAGGCATGGAAGGAGATATCCAGGCACTCAGCACTTCATTTGCAGGCAGCAGGAATTTAGGATGGGAATCTCTGCTAGATCAAGGGATTTAAGTACAGATATCCACATCTGGATGCCTACACTGGAGCAAGGTGTTTAAAAAGCTGCTGCAGCCTGTGGAGACTCCAGGCCTTCTAAAGCAGACAGTGGCTGGTGGCTAAATGAGCAGCTCTGCCATCTCCAAACAGATTCTTTATTGGCTACCCTGGAAGGTCAGACATCAGCTCTCATGTAGATATGCAGGATAAAGTTCATAATCTTCAACTGAATTCCAGCTCTTCCCAAGAGAAGCTGTCACTCTGTGGACACCATTGAACAGCCAGCAAAACAAACACCATGTGCCTCCAGAAATATGTGCTGCAAAAGGCACATAGCTTACAAGGAGAGTGATGGTTCAATTTGGTGTTCTGGATGAATGCATGCAGAGCCCTTCGAGGTGTCCTGGGCCATCCAATGCAGGCACACAGATTTGGCAGATATGACACAGGACTCACAGAAGAGCAGGGATATTCTAGAACAGTAGCTGGTGACCAGACATGATACCATAGGATACCTTAAGGAGCAACATATTCCTATGTTTAGACAATCATAGTTTTGATTGTCAATAAGGGAAACTGCTGTCTTTTATTAGTGCTTAATTCCTCTGCTGATAAGGAACCATTCTTTTCTTTCAGGTAAGGGAAATAACCTTTTCAGGCTCCAGAGCTGCATTTGATATGGTGCAGCATGGGAATACAGCAGTTACACTGCAGAAAATCATCATTAGTAGAATAACTACAAGGCAAGTCATGATTAGAGAAGAGATTACAATGGCATGTGTTAAAATAAGAAATATTTAGTTGAAAGGAAGTTATTTTTGGAATTCCCTAGAACTGGTATCAGGATGATATTTCTTCATAAATGTAACATAGAGAGGCTGTATTTATGAAATTTGCTACAATACAGATTTAGAGGAACTGGAAAAAATTAAAGAAAATCTGAATATTACTAGTATGAATGAGATTACTTTAAGGACTGTATTAATTGAAATCAGATGATTAAAGTTTAAATACTCATTCCCAGTCAATATCCTTATAGAAAATAAGTCTTATTTATTCTTGAATCCTTTTTTTAGGAAATGGCAGAGGAAAAGTAATATTTAGATAAATAAGTCAACAATAGGATGAGAAAGAGTCACTTGGGTGATGTGACCAATAAAAACACAAATATTTATTTGTATATATACAGATTCCTCCAGGAGAAAATATTTAATGTCTCTGGAAAAGACATCAGAAGAAAGGAACAGCAGTTTGCTAGCTGGTTCCTAGAAACATCATTTACACTGGACCAAAAATGTAGAAGGGGGATGGAACTGAGCAGAGAAATTCAGAAGTAGTTGTGGAAAAGATGGTTGTAAAGACAGTTAGAGACACTTTGTTTCACCTGGTGAAACAAAGCCCAAGAGGAGGTAGAAAAATTTTGCTGAATTAAACATCTGGGAACAGTCACAGACTCATTTGTTGGAAGGCATTGCCAGGGATCCTCTTGTCCAGCCTCAGCATGAGTGTGCACTGCCAACGTCAGTAGCTCAGGTAAAACATGGCTCTGTAAAAACAAATCCTATAAAACTGTTAGGATGGGGATGCCACACCTTCCCTGCTGGTCACTGCCAATAAACTTGGGAAATTCTTTCCTAATGTCCAGCCTGAACCTCTCTGGACATGGTTTGTGACCATTTCCCATTGTTCTGCTCTCTGACAGTACTAAGAGAATTCACAGATCACCTCTGTCTCAGAAAAAAAAGAGTATTTGAACTAAGGAAGATATGGTCCTAAGCAGATATATGTAATCTCTCTTGAGTAACTCAGAATTAGAGGGACTCTCTGTCTGTAAATGGTCTGGGGCTGTGGAGCAGATTTTGGTCAGGAGATTGGGAATCACAAAAAGGTAAGATGGTCCATAAACCTAAAGGTGAAAAAGAGTTATAAATTTCTCACTGGGGATCAAATGCTTCATGGTTAGGATGTGGAAGGGTTCTAGGCTCTGTGATGTCTTTCCAGCTCTCTGTTCTGCAGGCCTAAGTTTCTCCCATGATTTTCCCTATCTACTAAAGCAAAGACTTTGCAAAGCTTTGCACCTTTCTCATTAGATGCAACTGCTAGTGGTTATATTACCAATTATGCTTAATGATGTTAACACAGTCCAAGCACTGTTTACTAAAAGTGCTGCCAACCAACCAGACCATGAGTCTGGCAGGGTTACACAGAAGTAAAGGTAAGTGACTGGCAGAGGGCTGCACTGAATCACTGTTACAGCAAATTGTTCCCTGCAATTCCTCACAAACCTGTCATGGAGACAAACATTCACTGTAAGAATAGATTCCTTGGTGAGGATATTTTCTACAAAGCTGATAATATCAGCTTAATATCAGCTATAAAATGTATGCAGAATTTCTTTTACATCAGGGATATGATTGTTTCTAGGAATGATTTTTTTTTTTTGTGGGTGACCTTGTACAATATTATTCAAGAGAAGTTTTTCCAGCACTGAAATAGAGTTATAAACATGTCTCAGCTTTATATATATATAGATATTACAAAAAATAATAATTCTGATTATGCCTTTGAATGGAAAGAAAATCAACTTTGATTACTTACCAAATGCTGCTGGAATATTATAAGATGTGAAGTTACTTATTCATACCAAGTTCCCTCATTTCATTTGTTCTCAGGAAAGAAATTTTTGTTCTATGGCATTCTCTTTTTCCTGCTTCTCTTTTTTTCAGTCTCTTCTTCATCTGTGACACAAAAGCATTTTCTTTGCAGAGACATTACTTTGTTAATTCACAATTATTCATTTGTGACACTACTTTCCTCAGCTTCTGTCTGAATGCTTTTATTCCAGACTCTTTCTCACATTTTGAAATTACAATATAGTACTTAAAAAGAACGGTTCTTGCATTTTTCCCCTTCATGAAATAAAATAAATTAATAACGAGGTCAGACAACGCCATTTGCAGGTGTTTCTGTGTGAAACAATTGATATTATTATATAAAAATAAATGGAATGAGATGAGTTTTACTCAAGTCTTTAGGGAAATCATTTAATAAGCACTCTTATCAAAGTCTAATAATGGCCCTTCTGCTGCCTGTTTGCTTTGATGAAGCTGATAATAACAGAAATCTACATTTATTTGCATTTTTTTCTGCTAAAATTCACTGAGGCATCTCCAAATGTAATTTTAAAGTATTAACAGATGTAGATTTGTGAGTTGCATTAAGTAGAAAGAGATCAGACACAAACTCATGAGACCCAGTTCCCAGGGCTGTGCTTGACCCCCTGCATCCTTGTTGGGAGTCAGCAGACATGAGTATTCCCTTCTGTTTCAGGTACCCAGCCAGAGTCAGAGCAGCAAGGGTGCATCAAGTGGGAGGACAGAGTGAGCTGCTAAATTAATGCTTTGGCAGCTTCATTGAGGCAAGCTACAAAGATTGAGCAAGGAGGTAGAAAACCCTGCAAGTTAAGTGGGAATCCACCATAGCTCCCTTCTCCAGCATCCTGTCTCTGTCTAGAGACAGTAAATCACTGACACCTAAACCTCAGAGTCCAGGTATGACCCCACGACCCAAGTCTCCAAAGGTTTCATACAGGAGGCAGAAGACTGCAGTAAACATCAAGCTCTGGTTCAAGCCCTACCACCAGCTAAAAACCAACCTGACTGCTGCCAAAATCTGAAAGAATCCAAACCAAATGTTTATGCCTTAAATTTTGTCTACTTTGCATATCCTGGTTTTCTGTTTGAAAATACAATTTTCTGAACAGTAAACTGATTTAACTGTTGCAATAGATGTGAAGAAAAGTTAAGGAAATTTTCTGGTTTGGAAAACAGTTTTCTTAAGGAAGTTTTCCAGAAAAACAGGATCTCATTGGAATGCCGAGGGGTTTGAATTCCTTTGCTCAGATCTAAAGATGGCTTCAAAGACAGAGTCTAGGAGAAATCACCACACTGCAACTGGCACAGTCACATCCTTCTTACCAAGATTTCAGCATAATACTCTTGATAATCTGCACCATTAATTCTTTCTTCCCTTTCTTTCTTTCATTTCTACAAATCCCTCCTTGTCACACAGCTACTGCCTGCAACAAGGCAACAGCTGCTCATGCTAACTCCACGTGCTTATTCCACTCCTCCAGTGAGGATTCTGTATTGACTCAGTTCTCTTCCTCTCGAGAGCCCAAGACAAACTTTATGGCTTCCAAAAACTTCCCCAATCAATACCTCCTAAGGTCCCTGAAGTGCTGTAATCTGAATCAAGGTCTGTGAAGCAAAACTGAAAATGAGCTCAGCAGGGTTTAGCCACAGCCTGTTATCTTTCACAGGAGGGTTTGGGTTTTTTCTGAATGGTTTTGGGGGGGTTTTGGTTGATGTTTGCAAGTTTGTTTTTCACTAACTTTCGCTTCTCATAAGTCAGCTCCTGTTTCTGAATCTTCAAGATGTAGCTGTGCACCACAAAAGTGCCAATCAACTTTGAGCTCAATAATCAAAATACTCCTGATTTCTTCAGATCCCCCAGAAACAAAAGATGCATCTAGGCTGAAAGCATCTAATTTTATGTGTTTAGCTTGATTCTTCTCTTTCATTGCAATTTGAAATAATTGTTGGAACAGAGTTGATGTTAAGGTGGTGCATCCTTACAGGGCAAAGGAAAATTTCAAGTGATTTTTTTTCTCCAGTCCTCAAGGAATGATCCATTAATTTTAAGGCTTGATCAAGAAGCTTCCCTGTAGCATTATATTATTTCTATCCAGTCCCTCAATCACAGCTAAAAATATCCATGAGATATTAGGAAATGTAAAAAAATTTCCAATCAGAAAAGTAACTCCAAGGTTACATGTTTTTACTAAAACAAGTACAATTTAAGAATATATTCACAATGGAATTATTTTTGTATTTTTACACATATAGCTAAGAGATGACCACTGGCTTATGAAGATTCATGCTCAATTATTATTGTTTGGTGAGATAACCATATTTACATTTTGGCACTGCTTTGATATCTGGGAAAATGCATTTTGGGTATTGCTGAATTGTGTCTGGAACACCCAAAGAACCACCAGGAGATTCTCCCGTGTAATCTCTAAAGTTTGTCTTTATTTCCTGGATGTGTGTAAGTCATCTTGCATTATCAGGTGGGAGCTGGCAGTATTCTGCTTCCTCTCTGTCTGACACAGATTAACTTGCATAAATTACACTTGGCATTCTGTGCATGTAACTGTGCCCAGTAAACCAGGGAGTGATGGGTTTTGCTCCTCCATTTGGGGTGCCCCAGAAACCAGAGCAGAACACAAGAACATCCTCACATCCCTGGCTCTGAAATGCAGGCTCTGTGGCTCTGATAGAAAAGGAGTCACAATCATTCATCCAGGGCACTGCAAGTATCTTGTCATCTTGTCTGAGAGTTCAGAAAGAATAACATAATCAATATTTTCCATTCTTGAAAAATCTAAATCCAGTAAAAAACATCTTTTTCAAAACAAAAAGCCATTTGACACTGTTTTTTTAAAGGAAGATTATGGAGTCAGAATTTGCTGGTTTTACATTTCAGAAACAAGAATTTATAAAGATTCTTCTGTCCAAATCTGTTTTACTTTTGATGATGACTTGCATTTTTTGTAAAGCAGTAAGATGGAAACAATTTTAGTCTCTGAAATATTTAGAAGAAAATGTTTTATTGGAATGAAATATTTAAAAAATATTTTATTAAAAAAAAAAAAAAAGGAAGCTGCTTTTGTGGGTCAGTCCAGTATCAGGTCAGGATACAGCCATGGACATGAGCAAATAGATGAATTGTCACCTGGCTCACATAAATTTGAAAGCCTTTTCTCTCTTTCTACCCTTGTCCTTCAGAATAAAATTAAATATGATTGGGAAAAAAAATTCAATCTTGTAAAGCTATTTCTGGGTATTGAATATAACTAAATCTAGAACTTGACCATGACTTTGTTTTTCTTGGAGCTTTTTGTTGCTTGTTTTTTGGGTTATGTTTGTTTTGGTTTGGGGGGTGTTTGTTTTGGTTTGGTTTGGTTTGGTTTGGTTTTTAATTGAACAGCTTCTAGAGCTAGACTGTTTCTGTAAACTTTATTTTCTGAGTCAGGGTTCAAAAATAAAAGCCAGCTTGAAGCACATTCATCAAGCACCGTGAGAAGGAACATTTGTGATAAGTGATACTATTGCAGTGAGCAGGGCTTAAACAAAGCTGAGTGATGCTATTTCAGTACTGTGGAGTCTATCCATCCTATTCCTCTATGAATAGTTGTAATGGTGAAAAAAATCATGATTAGATTTGTTTGTGCTTCGTGTGTGGTGTCTGGATTTTGTACATCTGTCAGTGTCACTGGAAATAGCTAATTCATGTGCTCTCTGCCTGAAATTACTGTAACAAATGTAAGGGTACTGAAACAAATGTTATGGCTGTAATATAAATCCTGGTTGATGTGTTTTAGTAATAGAAACACAGGGAGGGTGTTGCCAGCTGCAAGACCAGATTCTGATAAAACCTTCAGTGGCTGACTTTACTCATTTCAAAGTAAAGAGATTTAACAGCAACCAGAGTTAGCCACATGGAACTCATCTCTAGCTTCAGTCTGGGTGAAATATCAAGGAAGACAAATACAGAATTTTGTTTTAGGGGTATAGGGCAGCGGGAGCTGCCATGGTACCTAGGCTGTCATCCCAGGCAGCAGTTCAGGGAACACAGGAGTGGGAGTTTCCACCAACTCATCATCCAGTTGCCCCACAAGGTGCCCCAGCTCATTTTTCCCTCTCTCTTCTCTCCTGCCCATGCTGACATCTCACAAAAGCTTTAATAGGGGTTTATACACACTTATCTTTTAGAGGCACTGCTGTGAGCCTAATGAAACCATTCCTTTACAGTGTTAACTAACAAATCTGCATTGATTTAACAGGGAAGGTCTGGGAAAGGGAATGTTGTTCTTCTTGGCAGAGGGAGGACAACACTTTCTCAGCACAAAATGCTAGGGAGGTGGATGTGGAAGGAGCCACAGCAACCAAAAGGGCTCTGGCTTTTATTCAAGTTCATGACTCACAATCGAGAAGATCACTATAGGCTGGGCCCCGCCTTAGTACTAAAAAAAGATATTTTGTAGCCTTTGTTAGAGATCAGGAAGACCAAGTTTAGGATTCTATTCGCACCCCAGACACTTAAAGTTGCCCGTTTCTCACTAAAATCAGCCTGTACTGAGGGGATTGCCAGGGAATGTTTTCCCTTGCTTGTCTCAGTGCTGAGGCATCAAACATTTTCCTCCAGCTGAGAATTCATATCCCAAGTCCCATGCTGCCTTCACTGGCCATAGAGGGGGGAGCTCATGTAGGGAGAGTAGGGATAGCTGGGTGGGCTGCAAAGGATTTTCCCCAGAGGAGCACTCACTGCCTGTCCCAGTGCCTGCTGTGAGAAAGGTGAAGAGCACTGCTCAGCCAAGTGCCAGTGCTTACCTTTTGTCTCACATTTTGGGACATTTTGAGTTCTGCAGATCCATCCCTTAGAGGCTTACATTTCCCATGGGTATTTGATAGTTATCCCTTGGTTGCAGTGAATAATAAACCTGTGGATTGTAGGCATAAACAGGGAATTTTTACACTGGTTTCTATGTAGTGTGGGTGAATTTAATTTCATGTAGCTAAAAGTCAGATGCTTAGGGCGCACTGCTATCCACAGCAAAACACAGGCATCTCCAGAGGGTCATTTTTCCCATTTGCTTTAAGTATCTAATGTAGGGTGGAATCAATCTCTTGCTGGTGATGCCAAGCACTTTACTGACTATATAAGTGGTATATGCAAGATTTCCTTAGCCTAGATATCTAACTTTTAGGCAGATGGCTCCAACTCAAAGTCATTGATATTTTTTAAATGCTCCAAGAGAGATTGCAAATCAGTTTCACACTGTTATCCTCTCCCACCACTGTTACAGAAAAGGGCAGTCCTGCATTTTTAAGATAATTTCTTACTCATTTCCCAAGAATGGCTAAAGGTCTCCTTAAGGTAACCATTAAAAAATACAGATACAGAAGAGAGAAAGTGTGTAGATTGATTCAGTGGGAAATACAAGTGCATTTAATCCATTGCTTCTAGAGTTTTTAAGCTCCCCATAGGATTTTCTGTTCATATTTCCTTTGGTGAAGACTTAGAAATCTATTTAGCCACTGTCAAATACCATGGACTAAAAAAGCTACATACTTGTGGTTATGATTAATTACTCCCATATAATCAACCATCTTCTCTTGTTTGCTGGGAGGAATGGACTCTTGCACATTGACTGAAAAAGCACATTGTAATTTTTTGTAGCTGCTGCTTTGATTTGTGTTGATTTCTCTTTTCTAAGCCTGGCAAATATATTGCATATGAGTATGCATAACTCGACAGCCTTTGTCTGACTTGGAAACAAATGTCTGCTTGTTGTTCCAACAGTTTGTGGGACAGAAATTCAAGTGGCATAAATCAGTTTGTCTTCACAGATTGAATAGAAAAACCCCAAAATAATTCTGGTATGTAGAATTAAAATATATGAGGTTATACATCTTGGACCTTTGTCCTTTCTCTCTTTTTTGTCCTTTTTAAGAAAAGCAACACAATTCACACAATTCAGCAGAGACAAAGTCACTTTCCTGAATCCTTGTTTACAAGGACATACTCTGCAGCAGCAACTGACTTGTTCCAACTGGATCACTGGCTGTAGCAGATAAGATATATTAAAATTTTAATTGTATTTCATCATGAATACAACTGTTTTGCATCAGTCACTATAGAAGCCCCATTTAACTATTCTCTGCTGGTTTCTGGACAAGACAGGCCTCAAATTTAATTAGAAGTGTGAGATGCAGCCAAGAATTTGATAACTAACAGCAATTCTGATGGAGCTAAAACCTCAAAAAGGAGAACAGTGAGAGATAAGATTGCTTTTAAATAAAGGTACTAAATGCAGTTTTGCTTTTGCTGATGGAAGATGCAAAGGTAAACGCCATCTCCAGCATACAATCCCAAATTACTTTGCTGGGTGGAAATATAATTTCAGTCATCCTGAGGCACTTTCTCTTCAAATTCCTGCCACATAATGAAGTAAAATAAGTTTATTTGCATAGCTGATAAATTATGAGGGATCAGATCTCAGCTGGTGCGGTGACTCAGTGATCATGACATTCAAATCTTAAATTTCTGACAAGAAAAGAAATGAGCACAAGGAAAATTTCAGCTATTTAGCAGGTGTTAAATTTAGGTAGAGGATAGCAAAATACAAGGTGAAAAGTTTATGGGAGAGAAAGACTCAAAATTTAAGGAAAATCTGACTTTTTCAGGAAAAATTAACTATAAAAATACAAACATTTTTCTGACAAGTCTCATAAAGATTGATGCTAATATCTATCTGGAATAGTGATCTCAATCTTGGAGATAGTTTTGCCTCACACACAGGTGTACCTGAACTTTCCCTGCTCCACCTAGCTTGGGAGTTGGTGTCACACTGCCAGCAGACACAGTACAAACCCTTTGAGGCTTTTTAATGTGGAGTCCAAAATTTGGTCAAGCCTGCAGCCCTGTCATAACTACTGGTACCTTGGAAGTCAGACTGCAATTGTCTTGGATATGTGAATGTCTTAACTGCTGTAAAATTAACATTTTCATACTAGATACAGGCTTCAACCTCCCCAAAATAAAACCTCTTTCCTGGAAATAAGCTTTTTTTGTTGACATATTAATCCAGGGGTGTATCAATAATTTGGTCATCCTGCCTTTCAAAAAGTCTTTGTGTTGTTGAAATTAGCAGTGCTAAACCCTGCTGCTGGAAGTGGGACCAAAACATAAAGACTGCCTGAGATTCAATGTGTGATCTCTAAATAAACACTAACGCCATTGACATTAGGGAACCCATCTGCTTCTTTATTTCTTTACCACTACAAAACCTATGATATGTGATTGTAACAGATGTTTCATGTCTGCAAACGATGATATGCTGCATTATTAAACCAAGAGGGTGATTAAACTGAGTCGTAGGCACTTCTTCAGTTTATAACTGCAAGATCATCAACACATAACCTTAGGGTTATGGAAAACCCTCTCCTTCCTCTCCTGGCTCAGTGTGTAACCCATGCAGCAAACACTCAGCAAATATCATGAACATCTCCATTAAAGCTTGATAATGCAGGAGTGCCTGTAGGCATCTGTACAATTGTCTGCACTGACGTTGTCTTCGTGACTTCTTTGCCAGAAGCAATTCTACGGTTAGCTGCAACTTTAACTAGTCAAGTAACAGTTGCCCACCTAGATAAAAATATGAATTCTCTATTGTTTTAGGTAATAATATCGGCTTGGTCTATTGCTTGATATCAACGAAGTAAACAGGAATCTCTGCTTGAGTAAGATGTCTTTGGTTTTTTTATTATTATTATTGTTATTATTATTTCTAGATTCTTTTTCCCTTTACCTTTGATCGAAACCTCAGTAAAAAGGGTTTTTCACATGTAGCTGCTTCATTACAATTCTATTCACACAGTATTCTTTCCTATTGGAACTGCTGCAAACATATTATAGTAGCATAGATTTCCACAAATACATGTATTTTTTGGCTCCCTTTGGATTGAAAAATGTCCATTTTCCATTTTCAAATATCATGTAAGCAGGTTTTGCTTTGTCTCTGAAGAATGACTGACAGAGTAACATGAGCCCCAGAGTGAAGCAGTTTTTATTGAAGGATAATATTTCTTCATTGAAAACTTAACAAAAAAAAAAAAGGAAAAAAGAGGGAAAAAAAAAAGAAAAAAAGGATTGGCTCCAGTCTCTCAGAGATCCATTTAAATTTTTTAATTAAAATGTATCTCCTTATTTAGCAGAGTCCTTGGGATTCTTACCCATAAATTTTCATTGTAAATTTTCATAAATGCAGTGATATTAAGGGCAGAGTTCCTGGGAAGTCTAAGGAGAATTGAAAAATAATATTTAAGGACACTATATTCAGTCCAAGCAAGTAATGTTAAATTCATGTGGAAAGCATGAACACTCTATGAGTTCATCACAGACCACAGTCAAATATTTGAATAAAACATTTACTTGTAAATTTATTAGTATTTATGTGTGCAAATGTGTACTGGATATGACACCCTTGTTAAAAAGAACAGAGAAAGAATAATTGCCCTTTTGTCCTCAGCCACCCAAAACTGTTCCTTTTAATCTTTTGCTGGCAAAAAAGCAATGTTTTTTGTTCTGTCTTGCAAAAGTACTTGAGTTTACAAACGTCTTAAGATGTCTGGAAGCATTGATTTTTGCAGAACACTCATGGTTTAAAAGTACTTGAGGTTGCACAGATGTTCCCAGGGAAAGATAGTTATACAGAAATGTCTAATCACTTTAACATGGAATATGTGAACTGCACCTTGTGCTTCAGTCTGGATTTATTATTATTATTATTATTTTCTTTATTTTCAGGGGATGCAGGAAAGAACAATTATAAACACTGGG
Source organism: Rhabdornis inornatus (assembly GCA_013397075.1). Classification (NCBI taxonomy): domain Eukaryota; kingdom Metazoa; phylum Chordata; class Aves; order Passeriformes; family Rhabdornithidae; genus Rhabdornis; species Rhabdornis inornatus. Next base: position 1,126,804 of record VWZS01004784.1, read on the forward strand.
AGCTTCTGGACAAAGACGAGACAGGAAAGCTGTGCTTTCATAGATGAAATGTGGTGAGAAGGTGTACAAGCAGCTGCAAGTCTCATATGCACATTTCCAAAAATCCAGATAATTCACTCTAGGTGGCAGTCTCTTTTGTCAAAATGGCCAGAACAAGTGAGGATTGAATCTAACAGATCTTCCTTGCTCTATAGTAGCTTATCTTTCAGAAGAGAGGAAGAGATAGATCACTGGAAAAGTGTGGCACTATTCACATCTCAATTTTTGTTCTTCTGATTTGAGTCCCACCTGATTATCTCAAAGCTGTTTATCAAAAATGTCCAGTACCCTAAAAGGGAATGAAGACATTGGAACAAAAAAAGGGATGCTGAGACAGGCAGAGTAGGGAGATCTCCAAAATTCTCACCTAGAATATTTTCTTATAGGTTACACTGTGCCCCCAAAGGACATCAGGGAGATGCATCTTTCATTGTGATTGATGGGCAGAGATCAGACAAGCAGTGCTATTGTTTCACTGTATTCAAGAATAGTTATTTCCATTTGCCCATCTGCCCTCCTTTGCTGTGCACAGAAGCAAAGGTCTCTTCCAGGCTTATTCCAAATGACTCCATGGTCTCTGTCACCTCTCTTGATCTCCTCTCCTGCTTCTGTCAGGTGTATTTGGAAGGGTCCCCTGTCTGTTGTGGATGTAGCATTTTCAGCTGACCTAAACACAGACATGATTTCTACATCCTGAGGCAAATATCTCTCCACACTAGTGTGTGCTGCAGTCATACAGTCACTTTTCATGGAAAATTAAATAAAACATTAGCAAGACCCACTGTGTAATCAATATATAATGTCAGTGCTCTACTGGAAATGTTGTACCTACCAGTATGTTATTCTGGGCTAGTGCATCCGGTGTTTGTGTCTCCACATTCCTCCATGAAGAAAAATACTAATATTATAGACTTTGAAAGCATGGCCAAGACATTGCCTGTGGTACACTTAAAAAACACGTGACTTTCAAGTTACATGGGCCTAGTGTTCAAAAACCTGTTCTATGAGGATGAATTTGTAAAGGAAAGTTTCTCCTAGCTGTGGAAATTCAGCCAGCATGTGGGCAGTAAGCCTCTATCTTCAAAGGCTCAATTTCATCTCTACCTGATCTCAGTAAAAGGACAGTCAAATGCATCTGACTGAGAATTTTTGGAGATGTAAAGTCAAGGTAGATGCATTTTTCAAATATTCAAGCTAGTAAATACTGTCATTATGTGAACCACTGGGTGTTACTATAGCTGACTAACTTGGAAGCATTTCTATTCATCTGGACTTTAAAAAATATGCTGTATGGCTGGCTGATGAAAAACTTTGATTCGAAGTGTATTTAGATGCAAAATTTCTCCAAAGCCTCTTGGAAGAACTGAAATACAGTGTTTCCATTTTCTTCACAATTGTCATGTTGTGATTTGCTTTTGAACGAAGGGTTTTTCTTATTTTTATTGTTACTTTTATTTTAGAAGTTGCTGTCTTTCTCAGAAGAGATTGTATTTAAGATCAATAGCATTGGACTAAATGAGCCCCTCTGCTTTGATATTGAAGCTAATGGTCTCTTGCTTGGCCTTTGGAACCTTTCAGGAGTCTTCTATGCAGCACTATAATGACAGAGTCCTTAACAAGAAACTTCTAATCTGTTAGGAAGTGGATTTCACAGGCTTTGTGTGACTAACTGGCAAGTTTGTTTGTATACTGCATGCACCTTAACTACCAGCTATTCTTCCTCCACATATTCTGGCTGCAGAAAACCATTCTATTTCAATTTCCATACCTCTGTACAAACACTGCAAATTCACCAGGATGAAGTTTCACAGGTGATGTGTCTTCTTTGTTATTCCAAAAGTTTTCTTGTTCTGTCCAGGTGCACAGCTCCCCAAGTAGTGCCACAACCCCGTAACTGACCCTGCCAGTCCTCTGACCCAGAGTGCAGAAAAGTATAGCATTGCAAGATCACTGTAACTTTTAAACAGAAAGATTGTTATACCCTGGACACTTCCCACTGGGCACCATTTCTTCCATAAGGAATCTCAATCAGACCTGTCCAATGTCAGGCTGGGAATCTACAGCAGAGTCTACACAGCCCCCGAGACCTGACTTATGTTCTGCTCCATCTCAGCATGTCTTGTGTCTTCCCAGACAGGCTTCTCATCAAGACATCAAAAAATACTTCTGTATTCACAAGGGTGACTGCTTTTCCCTTCTTTCATTAGTTTCCTGTCCCTAGACAGAAGAATTTACTGGCCGTAGGTTTCCCTAGGGTCCTCTCCAAAGTGTTTGCTGTTATCAGGAGTTTTTCCTGGGTTACCAGGCTAAAGAGCTTCATTTTGCAGGGCTATACAGAGTTTCCCTCTGCAGAGATGTCTCTGGAGACACACATCAGAAGGAGCAGCCTCTGGAGGGGATTCTTAACATCCCATGCCCAGCACAGGGGGAAATTTGGGGTCAGTTTCCAGGTGATGCAGCAGTACCAAATCTGATTTTCACACTGTAAACATGATTTGCAATCCAATGTCTTGTTTTTCAGTAGAAAAAGTAAATAAGATTGGGCTGACTTTTGTTAGCACAGACCAACACAGTGAAAACATGGCCATTCAGGGACTGTGGAAGTTGCTTCTTCATCAGCTGTACTTCTGCTCTCCAGTGTCTGTCCTGACAGAGGTTTTGCTCTTTGCCAGCCAAGGCAAAAAAGAGTACAGAAAGGTGTCTGAAGAGAAATTGATACTGCAGGCAAGAAATAAATTTTGGTGCCTGGGGATTTATTCAAACATTAGAGTCATATATTCCTTGCAGTCTGAATTTGGAGAAGGAATCTCAGGGCTGATGAAATGTCAGACCTGTGTTTTCCATGCCTGGTTTTGAAAAGGGAAGCCCTACATTTTGTGGATGACAGCAGAGTGTGATGTTTCATTAGAGACCCCTGAAATTTCACCTTGTCTTCTTATCACCACCAGTCAGGTGTAAACACAGAGTTGAAGGGAATTTAATCTCCTTTTCCATAAGCATGTGGGGTTCCAATCAAGTTTACAAATGACCAGAGAAATATCATTATCCAGTGAAGTCTAAGTTGTGACTGCTCAAGTGGACTGTAGTGACGGTCCATTCTCTCTTTATAATTCTCTCTTTATTATTCTCTCTTTATTTGATATAAATTTGGAACTGATCTAAGTTTGGAACTGTTTGGAACTGATCTAAGTTTGTGGCTGTGTTTGGAACTGATGTAAGTTTGAACCTTGAATCTTCCAAGATTCTAAGATCAGAATATAGTGATGCTGCTGGATCTAAAGGCCTGGAAGCTTCATTTGACTTCTAACTCTCTTCTGGAGGTACAGGCTTTTCCAGCACAGTTATTGCAAAGATTTCCAAGAAATTGCATTACTACCTATTTGTTTATCAGGTTGCCATGCAGCCATGAAAAGATTTTATTGTAAATGTACATGTATATTTGTGTAATTATCTGTTAAGAGAGAATGACTGTATTTACAACAGGGATGCTTAGCTCTGTAATGATGCAGCCAGGCATCCTAAAGTAGTACCACACCAGAAGTCAGATTTTCATTTAACAGAAATAGAAGAGGAATGGTTTTGCATCTAGTTATTTGATGGAGTTTGTCCAATGCAACTGAAAGTTGAAAAATTAGGAAGGGGAGTTTGTGAAGCAAGACGAGAAACAAATTTTAATAGTTTCTAGGTTGTCACAATTTGCTGGCACACCATATAAATCAGCTGCTAGCAGCTAATCCCTGAGAAAATCTGATCTTTAACAAACACTATTTAACTCTTTGAAGGGTCATTCCTGTGACACTCTACTGCAGGATTTGGTTTTGCCTCTGAAATTTTATGACAGAATTCTGCTCTAATTGAGATGTCACTCCAAAGCATTGCTGTGCTATTGATCTGACACCAGAAAGTCATGACAGCAATGACCATGTGTCGGGCATTTTGCCTGGGAATCAGTTGATGTGTCCAGAATGAGGGGCAGCTAAAATGACAGGAGCTCCTTTGTCTGCCACGGTTGGCAGATGCTGCCTTGTGACTTTGGTGTCCAGGGGAAGCAGAAGATTGAAGAGATTTGGGTCTCTCTCTCATTTCATTCTTGAACACTGTGTTATGTTGAAATAGTCACACAACTTCCCTGTGCTTTCACTGTCAAGTCAGGTTTACACTGGCAAATTGTGCTGACAGTTTCTCTTTGTTCAATCACATAACATTTTGTCCCAAAGGACAGTGAACATCTTGTCAAGCAAAGTTACCCCAATGAGGGCAGCAAAGAGCAGTGTAGTACAAAACTGTCCCTCTCACTCCCTTCTTTCTTTGGGGAAGTCAGGGCTGGTCCTTAACTACAGCTGTGATGTCACTTCAATGAATACTTCTGAGTTTATTTTAATTTTTTCAAGTAGTTAAAACCTTCTTAGTTCTTGAAGATCAATATTGAAGTATTAAATCACTTAAAGAAGTCATTTTTGTCATCTTAGGAAGGCATTTTAAAACTGAAATTTATTCTACTAGACTTCCAGATGAATACTACCTTCCTCTTGAAATACCTATGGTGTTCCTTGATCAAAGATTCATTTGAGAAGCCTTTTTTCTGTCTGCCATTATTCATTGCTTATACACTGTTATTCTGTGTCTTTTGCAAAGAGCATTTTATTGTTATTGTTTTCTTCGTTTTTTTCATGAGATTCTTCTTTAAAAAAAAGAAAGAAAGAAAAGTAGCTTAATATTTTCATTAACATGTGTTTCCTTTTTTCCATTGTACTTCCTCGGGGTTTCCCTTAGTTAAAAGAAAATCATTCTAGATGGACTGAATCTTTCTGGTTTGTGCTATTTCTTAAGAACAGACTCAGTCCAAGTTTTTTGACAACAGAAACAACAAACAAAACTGAACAACTCTGCAGTGGATGCTGGTATTGCCATAGTAAAAGACATAAATCTCATCTTTTCCAAGTTGTATTTTGTCCTGCTGCTCTGTGTTTCACACAAGTCACAAAATCACTACTGAAAAGAATGTTAGTAGGCACAGGCTTTTCCTTGCAGCATGGCAGAGTTACCTGGACAGGAAGTGGAATGGATTTGGTGAGTGTCTCTGAGAATTAGCCAACATCAGCCTTATTGCAGATATTGAATAAGTGTGCACTGAAGGCTGGAATAGATGTGACTGTACCAGGTACTGTCAGCCAACACATCCCAACCTTCAGAAATCTTTCCAGGCTCACTCCCTCCACAGCCAGGCGTGGCAATGTTGAATTTATCATTCATTGATGCTGTTATGCTCACCAAGGCATCAAGAACATGAGATATTACTGAACAGAAGGAGCAGCAGGCACCTCTTATGCTCTCCTTAGGAGGATCCTGGTGAGAATCCTCAACATGTAACATATCTCACAGAAGTACAGAGGTATAAAAGATATTATGTCTACATTCCAACCAGCATCAATATGTTCTCTTTTTTCTAACTAACTGTCCAAGACATTGATTTCATTGCTTTCAAAACTTTCAACAAACTCAGATGACCTGTCAAAGAGATGTATGAGCCATTAAAATCCACAATTACATTACTTCAAGCCATAATTAAAACTTACGTCTCAGACTCTTCAGACTGAAGTAAGACTTCAGTCCTCAGCCATTGATTTTAAGGGAAGAATGTTTAATTGGTGATGTAAAGCCCAATGAATCACCAGACTTCAAGCAGGAAAAAAAAAACAACAAAAAACAATTAGCTCCTCCCATTATATCTCCTATAATGAGTTTTACTGGAAAGCAAGGGGGGACAAGGAGAAAAGGGGAGTAAGGCTAAACGATTCTAAATTTGTACAGTGTTTTTACAACCATTTAGGATTGAAGTCAAGTACAGTTTGACATTTAATTGATATTTCCAGTGTTTAAAACAGACAAGCACTACATTAAATTTTACCACATAAATCTGACATGAGAATATAAACCATCTTGCACTTTATTTAGCAACTGTTGCAACACAATGCAAGTAGAAAGGCCACATAAAAAATTGCCTACTTCTGTCCACTAATCCTTCCAAGCTTTCTAAAACTTCCTTAAGTTACCTGAACAAGCTTTGCTCCTTTATCTTTCCAATTTCATCTCTATGCTGGGGATTTTATTTTAAAAAACAGCAATGAAGGCATGTAAAGCTTGTTGCTTGTTTTGTTTTTCTTATCAGTTGTTGCTGTGTTTGTCCTGGTGACACTGAAAGTGCAACTCTTCCCCTCTGCTCCATGTGCTTGGTGGCTTTTCCCTGAGATACTGAAAAGGCATCACCCTTATTTGAGCACAGTTGTATCTTCCCATATCTTTATTGCTTGCTGGCTCTCCTCAACAAGAGCAGCAATAGAAGAGTGGCATAGTAATGGTAGAGTGTTTGCCATTCTTTGTACTATGACTCCCTGCAGTATGTACAGTCCTTTGTGTTCTTCTTGTTCTACTTTTTTTTCCTTAAGAATGCTTCTGCTGCTTCTTACTACAAAAATCAAGTTTCCAAAAGATTTTTGTTAGCAATATAATTAGCCATTACAATTAAGATGTCTCCTTAAGAAAAAAATATTTGTTGAAGGTATAAACTTGTTAGGAGTCTAAAGACACATGAGATCTAAAGTACAATATATAAATGGACAGGTTAAAGGACTACATCTGTTAAAAGAATAGATCTCACTGATATCACACTAAATGGTATTTCACTGAATGCCTTTAAAAAAAAAAAGACCTTTCAAAAGATATAGAGAAATAAATGTGACAAGAGGGTTGATGTGCCCCAGGAAAGACAAATTTTTGTTATTGTTTATCTAAAAAGAAGTGCTGTATGAATATCTGGAATAAACCTCTGGAGAGCAGGGTTCACAGAGATCAGGAGAATGTATGAGGTTCAACAAAGGCCACCTCTGTCCTCAAGCCACAATTTATCTGTGTTATAAGGCTCTTTAGAAAATGACATTTTTGTACACCAGTGCAATCTGTTTAACAGGCTTCTACTGCACTGGAAAATCTTCTGCTGCCCATTGGATTTACTGCAGGGCTCTTGACTAACAGATCAATGGATCACTTTGTCTAGGATTTTCTAGTCTAAGGTGCTCATTGCTGATGTGGCTGGAAAGATAGCAAACTTTTAATCCTGGTCTCAAAGCACTAGGCTGAGATCCTAATGGTTTGAAAGATATTTGGACATTTGTAAATCAGGTTTTTAGGGTTCCTTCCATTTTCTGTTTCCTCCCCATCCTATTTTCATCAGCCTATGGGCACTCTGCCTCAAGACAATGCAGAAGTGTCTGAGGGATATTTGCTCCCACCTTCTCTGAGACTCATTATACTACTCACTGCTGTGCTATGGATTCCACACCTGTGCTTGGTTCAGGAGGGGAAAGCTAAGGTTTTCCTTTTTCTAACTGGCAGGAAACTGGATCTAGTTTAACTCAAATGGGGTAGCCAAGACCCAGCATGCAAGATAGGGAAATGTACTCTATAGCTGATAGGAAATGTGGAGTAGCAGGATGGGTGAGAGCTGGACTCCATCCCACTCAAGATATTGGAGTACTTAAACCCAGGAAGGGACAAAACATTTCTTTCTCACGCCCAAACATTTCTTTCTTCACTTTTTCACACCCAAAACAGGTGGATCTTGTGGGTGAAGATACTGCAAAAGTTATAAGTGTCATTTCCACAGTGGCTGTAAAAATTTGATTTTCACTCAGCCCTATCTTACAGCACTTAAGGATCTTTTGCAATGAAAATTAGAATAAAAAATGAATTTTAAATTCTGCAGAATTTAGCTTCTCCTATACACCATGTGTGAAAATAACAGTGATTCTTTTGGGTTTGGTTTTTTTGGTGTTTTTTTTTCCTTTGTTGATCCCTAGTAAACGCCTGGAGAGAATATCCAGGTAGATGACATCTGAAAGCATAAAGAAAATGCAAATCAAAATGCAAATATCAGTCATGATTGTAAAATAGCCTGCCTAAATGAGCACCATGATATATATATAGCATAAATATGCATCCATTACTCAATTTAGTCCACTTTTAACATCAATAGTTTCCCCAGAAATGGTGATAGGGCTAGCTGAATAGGAAAACTGATGTTTCTCTATTTCTGAGTTCTCCCACCTCTGCATATTTCTCCTTTGGAGAGATTTATATAAAAATAGCACATTGCTCTTCAATTCACAATCAGGCATTGAAATATCCAAATCAGCTTCATTGAGCTGGATTTTCCTGACCATGGAAGCTGAAAGAATACAGTACACAGACTGAGAAATTAAGAGAGGTTTTTCATTGCTAATAATAAAGTTATAGAGAAAGGGCAGGTTCAGAGAGGGCATGAGACAGCTTTCCCTTAGTCATTAAAAAGATGGGATTCAGAAACCGTAATACTTTTCATTATCTGATTGTTGTCTATCTGACTTATATTCAACAAATAAAGGCAAATCCTACTGAGGCATACATAATGCTTTCAGCAACAGATGCTGACAAGGGCATTAATAAATCATGATCATTATTAGAATTCTTAAACCAATATTTTGCTGCCAGACATGCTGTTTATTACAATTTCTTATTTATTTATGCAGATTGTACTAATCTTTGCATAAGACATTAATTATTCAAATGGCTGTAGCAGAGTAGTGTACAAAGGCCATGATCAACACAACTGGGGTCTGGAACAAGAAGCATCAAACAGTTGATGCTTTGACATGGAAAATGAGAGTCAGGACTCTGGAGACCATGAGTTAATTGTGAAATGCTGAGTCTTGTCATTGACAGTCAAGCTCAAACAGACCTGGATTGCACGTTTCTTATTTCACCTTTTCCCAGATCCTAGCCAATGAAGAAATTGGATAAGCTGGAATCATCTCATAAATGGCAATATCTCCTGAAATTTAGGGACAGCTTTTGCTTTATCTGGCTTAAACTCAAAATGCTGAGGGTATCTGGTACTCCAAATAGTATATCTGATGTCTTTGGAAAAAGAAGAGGCGAGATGCTGTACCTAACCATCATCCTACTTACCAATAGAAAAGGCTGAAAGACGAAATCTTGTGAGCTGATTCACCTGCAAGACCAGATCACTTGTAGCCACAATAGTAATGAATTTCAGTCCAGTATCCACCATGTGGATTCCTAAGAGTTTTCTCAGAGAATGTCCACAATCACTGGAACCTCCTATTCCATATCAATGACCTGAATGACAAAATCCCCTGACTTCTCCAACTCCAATGCCCCAGAGTGAGCAGACCATCATCACACTGTTTTCTTTCTCTTCTTGTACAAAAACAAGACATAATTCAAGTGCCCTGGGTAGTTTCAGCTGCTCTGAAAGGATACCAAGGGAATATGTTTGATCCTTTGAGTACCTTCCATATTCTGCTGAAGTCATGCTTAAAACGAGTGAAGCTCAGACACTGACTTCATCTCACTCCATTGTGTTTAAAGACCTTTGTTGATCATGGCTCTGGGGACTCCAGAAAAAAAAAAACAAACAACACAAGAGAGAAGAAGGTTTCATTCCATATAACTGCTATATTTGGACAGCAATGCTCTTTTACTTCTAATAGCTGTTTAAAAACTCACATAAATACTGATGTATGTGTCAAAGCTCTGAGCACTCCATTGATCCGGTAAATATACAGCTAAGGACTGCTTAGCACAACAGACTTGGTGGCTGTTATGCTCTGTCAGACTAATGTATATTTAGCCCAAAGTTGAAGCATGCATTATTTGGTTGGCATTAGCAGCTTGATGAAGCTGCTCTGGGAGCTGTTCTGAGACACAGAGCAGCCCAGAGTGGCAGAAACGATGGCACATGGAACCCTGACCTTGTGCCTTGTAGCAGCTGTGCAGCCTCGTGGCTGGGTTCAGAGATGAGTGTGGGGCTGGCAGAGGAGAGCTTTCCTAGGAGAGCTCACAAGCCAGTTTTCCTGCACAGCATTCTTCCCTCATTCCTCAAGATTACATCAGGCTCCCACATGGCTGGAAAGGTAAACTGCTTGTGATAGAATAAAAAAGCCACTTCCAAAAACCAAGCTGTGTTTGTTTTGCAACTGATCTAGGAGCCAGCCTTTCACAAAAGCCCAACTCAAAGGGGAAAAGGTGACTGCCAGGCAGTTAGATATGAACAGGACTGCTTTTGATAGGGTCTCCTGAATTAGGGATTAGAAAGTGACTAAAGAAAACAAAAAAACAGCTGTATGAGAGAAGGGAATTCCAAGACAAAGAAAATATTTGTTTCTGTAGTTAATGCAATGCATTATTTGCTCCTCAGATTCACTGTCTACCCCTTCATGATCCCATTCATAATTTTCCATTTTCGCCATACCTGCGTATGAGATTCCTCTCTCTTCTTTCTTTTTCTTTCTTNACTGTGATACAGGATACTCAGGAAAAGGACATGTAGTGTGCATCATCAATTTAGACCCAGCTGCAGGCAATGCACTTTTCCTACTGAATCCAGTGGGGGCCCTTCAGCACTAGTCACTTATGCTGGGATAAATGGGACTTCAGTGCAAAGGGAAGATGCTGGCTCTGAGTCATTATTGTTAATCAGACTTGTAGTCTATGGCTTCTCATGGCACAACCTCCAGAGTCAGCCATTCTGCAGGGCTTTTTGGTTTTCTTATTGCTACCTACAAAGATCTCCTTTAGGGAAGTGCAGTTACTTCCGTGTGGTTCTGATTGCACTGAAAGCCTGATGATATCCATCTTTTCCCTCTCCTCCCATGAGCAGTGCACTGCTAGAAGCATCCAGCTCCAGGAGACACAGACTTAGGGACTCCTCTCTCCCAGCTTCTGTGAAGCATTGACCAATTCAGGGAGAAGTACAGGAAAGTGCTCTGAGGATCATACATCTGTCTGCTATAACAAGCAGGCGAGCACGTACACTGCCGAGCTGAGACCAGGATAAATCCCAAGTCAAACCCTTGCCAGACAGTTCGTGATATTAGCTCAGTAGTCAGTAGGTTTTAAAAAGTCACATTGTGATCTTTTGACTTGTTTCCTGTTGCTGTTCATGAGAAGACAAAGGAGTAGAAGGGAAGATTAGAATTTTTCAGTTGCTCCTGAGATGCTGGAATCTAGAGATAGTGTGTATGAATGAATATATAAGAATATGTCAAAATGAGATATCTTCAGGCTCCTGAGATTTCAGGGAGATATAAAGGCTTGGAAATAACATCTGACATTGAAAATGTGGCAACACTATTCAATATTTCCTCATCTATACAAAAGATAGAGCTAAAATATACATTGAAAGCAACAAGAGCTATCTTTACATCTTTAAGAAAATATCAAAGATATTTAACAGATAAAAAAATAATTCTTGTCCTTCGAACCTTGTTTGGAAGATGCTTAGGTATTGTTGGTTACTTAAAGAGGGTCAGTACAAATCTGTGTTTTACTTCATCTCCTGTGTTGCCTCAGATAAATAATCAGACATATTCTGAGCTGTATGCTGGTACTTTAAACATTAAAATAAACTCAATTTAATTTCAACTCCTCACACTGTAGAGAAAAAAGAAGTTGTAGTCCAATGGATCTAGTAGGGGTATGTAAGTTTGCAATCCTGCTTTTCCTCATCAGCAGGATGTACAGGGAGCCACGTGCAGTGTTGTGCACTAAATGATAGGATTTTGACTAAGGGGAATATGAATTATCCACAGGCTGCATGAATTTCCCTACACTAGACTCATTTCCAGCATTGCAGAGGGTGGTCTGAGCATGACCCTTAGCCTCTCTCATTGCATCTGTCTTTTATCCTTGCAGCAATGCTCAGAGTTTCCTGGCAACTGAAATAATAGCTAATGTAAGAGTTGTGGACAGTGTCTGTGGATATTTTCATCTGCTTTAACTACCTCCAGAGCAAGATGTGTACCTGGCACTGTGCATGTTTTGTGGTGGCATTGCAAGGGTCTTTCTCTGTCTCCTTAGGGAGGGCTGCTCCTGTGGCTGACACTACCAAGCCCAGCTCACTGGTGTCTCCCAGGCACTCTACAAGCCCCCCAGGAGGAAGGAGGATGGTCCTGACTCTGGAGTGAAGCCCTGAGGCAAAAATTGCCTCCATGGAGGCTCTTCACTATAGATTTTTACTGTCTATGGAAAGTGCCAAGGACCAAAAAATTAGTGGGTAGGGTTTTGACTGAAAAAGTAAAAGGACTTCTCGTCTTTGCTTTTGTTCTTTCTCTTACACCCCATTTTTCATCTCGGACTTTCATTTAATTTAGATAATTAGATAATCAGTGTACAAATTTGTTCACAAGCCAGGTGATGTGGCTGGCTGAGCTCTGTCTGGCCTCCAATACAGCTGAGACTTTCAGCTTGAGGCTTGGCTTGGAGGACAGAGATTATGTGGTTTATGTTTTATCAATTTCTACTCAAACTGATGAATATTTGATTCAAGCTCAGTTCTTTTTTTTTTTTTTGCAAATTGCCTTCTTCTGTTATGATATTTACAGCTTTTTAAAAGACTCCTGAAAGGATAGGAGCTATATTGATTAAATAGCTTCTCTCCTAATGTGAGTGTCTTCATCTGAATATTTTTCTGTTTGTTTTTTTTTGGTTTGTTTTTTTTTTTTAACCAAAGACAAATTATGAGTGGATGAATTGTGAAAATCATCTTGTTAAAGGGGAGTGCTCTGAGACTTGCACTCTGTTGGAGTCCTGACCCGTTTTGGACAGACAGGCTCTCTGTGAGTAGGTTATTATTACTCAAAGGCTGAATTCCTGCTGACCAGGCCATCCAGACAGATGTGTCCTGCAGATCCACCAATCACACAGAAAGGATGGATGCTGTGGAGGGGGTAAAACACGTATTGTAGATGAGGAGAAAGCTTCACATCATTGTTGTGATTGGCAAATGTGTACTGAGAATGTCCATCACTAAATGCATGCCAAGGACAGGGCGCATTTAGGCTTTTGTGCATCAGCTGAGTTCTTCCATGGAAATTACTTAGCTTTCAGCAAGGAGGTAGCATAGATTGGGGGGGAGGAGGAAAAAGATTGAGTCTCCTTTCACTTCCAGTGCTTAGCCTCCTTAATACAAATGAGACCCTACTCCTGAAAATATTTATTCCCTTGTGTTGTTTCTTCCCTATTCTGCCCACATACTATGAAAAAACTAAAGTATTTCCAGTATCCACTGAAACTTCAAGCGTGATAAGAAATGAGATTTCTGTGAGGTGATACTTTCCCTCTGATTATGTACTATATTAGCTTCTGTACCCAGCTGAGAAAAAGTATTAAGCCTAGTATACAAAGAAAACAAATAAGAGAGTGATACTTAGCCTTAGGGCTGGAGGAGTTCTTAATTTCTTCCATTTCCTCAGCTCTTATTTATACCAAAGTCAGTTATGTTACACAGCCACAGCTGGCTTGGGAGCCCTGAAAGTGGGGTGAAGGGCAGCAGGAAGAAATGAACTTTTCAATTGATGGATGAATAAGTGTTTCCATATACATAACATATTTTTTAAAAAGACTGTATTTAAAGAAATAGTTGTTTCTTCTCACCTTCTGGTGGCACCTGTCAGTTTTGGAAGGAATGAGTATTTCTCTAATGTCTGCTATTAAATGAAGTGGAGTTGAAGGAGGCATTAATTTCCCTCTAAAACAGAATCTTTCATCAAATGAATTATAAGATTTTATTCCTCAAAATGAAAGAAAAAAATTCAGTTTTGTTCCAATGTTGAAGTGGTTTCATATTCAGCTGCTGAAAAAAGGGAGAGAAAGTGGGGCAGAGGGGCACAGAGAAAGAAAATTATTTCAGGTGAATTTTTGGATGGAGGCAATCCTACAGGAAAATGACAATTTTCAAAGGATATGCAATGGAGAAAGCAATTCCCATTCCCTCCTCCCAGCTATGTGGAAAGGCAGAATGCAGTGGAGCCAAGATCCTTCCTGTTCTTAAGCAGTGCAGCTGTTCTGCTACCCTGATAGGTGAGAGATTTTCATTACGTGCTTTTGGCAACACCCCTGTGGAATTCCCCCTAGTAGGGGATAGTGGACTGTAGCTAGAAGCCCAGTTATTTTCAATCACAAGGAAAATGCTTCCTTTTATCTGGCTTAAAGACTTCCTCCTTTGCTGCCACTATCACTCTTTCCAAGCCTTTCCAGAATTTCATTTCTGCTGCTTTCCCTATGTCAGCTGTCTCCAAAAGGGACTTCTGAAACTCACGATGGAGGCCAACACTAGCACTGTTTGAGAAGGGACACACAGTCTTTCCAGCCCCATCCTCGTGGCAGTACAGCACAAACATGTCTGGACACCCAAAGGGTGCAGAGGTGGAGGTGGGCATAAGGCTGCTGAGTGCCTGCTGTGCCCTGGGGAGGTTTGCTCAGGGCTGCACAGAACACTGCTGAAGGGGGAAAAACCAGTTTGGTGGAGAGCAGCTCCCTCAGGAAGCTCATCTCTCCTGCTGCAGCTGCTGCTGACCCACTCTTTGGAGAAAGCTGCATTATTTTACTTTCCAGATGCAGCTGGGCCAGCTCTTTCTACAGCCAGACACATTTTTTGACAGAAAATGCAACATTTTACAAGTTTGTTTACAAGACTTTTATTCTGAATTGAGCTTTATCCTAAATGGTCAGTGTCTCCCCAAAACACAGGCCAGCTTTTCTTTGTGCCTCAGCTGTTGTTTCCCTTTGCCCACCTGGTTCCAGTGCCCTGGGGACAGAGCTGCTTCATATTCCATGAGATGGCTGCAGTGTGCACAGCAGACCAGGATGCCCTGGAGCAGATCTGGATGCTATTGTAGCACAAACAGTGGCAATAATGCTCAGAGAAAGCAGTTCTGTGTTTATGCAAACTGTTTATGTTTATGCAGTCCATCCTACTGAGATGCTCTTTTGCTCCAGACAATCTTGGCATTTCGGAGGGATGTATCAACATTCCCTCTGACACAGCTCTCTCTTGTCAGAGCAGTAAACAGCAGGTAGTTCTCATTCCTTTCCAAGGTGATGGGCTGTCTAGTGGCAGAATCTCTGCATCCTACCTCTCAGCACTCCTAGGAGGATAGCCAGTTTACAAATCTTGGAGACAACTCACTCTGTAGCAAGTGAAGTGTTTTAGATAAAACACCATGTACCATCTTGTGCCAGAATAGATTCCACTTTTAGTCAAGTAAAACTTAGTTGTAGACTTTGCCTCTTCCTTTATTTTGATTTTGTGTTGCTATCCTAGACATATTTTTTTGTGGTGAAAAGGGATTTGCAATCATCCTGTGGAACACCTGAGGGAGAACCGTGGATCAGTATTGATCTACTGACTACTGAAAAAGAAATGTGGCTTGAAAACCTTCTGCCAGCATCCATCAGTTAATGCAATGGGGAAGACCCAGTCTTTCAATTCCCTGAAGTCAGCATTATTGAGGCTTCTAGCGTAATAAGGACATGAAGGAGTATTGGTTATGAGCTCGGTTTCAGAAGTAAGAACATTTCACTGAAATAGCAAGCACTGTAGTTTTAGGCCATAATTTCCCCACATGCTAAAGAGAAGCAGGGTTTCTGGACAGGTCACTGCACTACAATTAAGAAATCTTCAACAGTATTTCATCTGTGGCACTGTTTCCCAGGACAAAATGTTGTGTTTATCTCTGCCTCAATTTCCTTGCCTGTGAAATAATGTAATCTGAAGCATACTGGAATAAAGTGCTCTGAAATACCTGAATATATTGTTAATGATAACAAAACAAGCACTGCTAGTTTTAATGTATTTCTTCCTCAGACAGCACTGCATTTACATCAGCACGCTGGAAATTTCTACTAAAGAAATACAGAAAGCTCAGATATCTATATGGCATGGAAGAAACTAAAAAAAAGAAAAAAGAAAAAAGGCCTTGAAAGGAACAAATAGTTTTGGGGATAAGAGCAATACAGTTAGAGAATCATCAACCAAGTCCCTCCAGTGGTGGCTGGGCCAGCATGGAAGCTCTGAGATTTGTCACACATAGATCACAGAGGCATAAAAGACCAAAGTCCCAATAAACAAGGCAGGCTAGCTTGCTTATATGGTTGCTTTGATAATAAAGGTTTACAGAGAGAGCACATCCATGCTACAATAATGCCCAAAAGGAGGCAGACAGAACACAGCCTGCCTGTGGACGGGTTTGACTCACATGCTGCTGAGTTATTCATGGCATGTGAGCTGTGTGGAAGAGATCTTTTTGTTTTGTTTTGTTTTGTTTTAATGCTGATGGGATAATCTTTTCTTTTGGAAACAGCCTCCTAATGCATCAGGACAGCTGCCTGGGATACACCTCATTTAGCGGCAATTGTCTCTGTAATGTTTATAACCCTCCCACTGCCATCCAATATACAGTCATCATTTATCCACTCATTTGACTAACACAATGTTAAAATGTCCTTCCAGTGCTTTGTTTTGCTTACTTTTCCATTCCCTTGCTGTCCTCTTGTCAGAGATGTTAAACCTCTTTTGAGCAACTGGCATCTCTGCGTCAAGGATTTGTGACTGAGGATGCTTTCCCCACTCTTCACCCTGCAGCCTCTCCCCCCTGTTTAATTACGAGCTGGGGAATGTGAGACATCATCTATCATTTCCTTGTTCATTATATTTAACTGATGCACGTTTTGGGCTCTTCAACAAACTGACCAGGCATATGGAGCGTGTTAATCTGCTTGTGAAATCTGCCCTTTTAAAATCAACAACACCATTGTTTCCTCAGATGAAAGCTCAGGAAATGAGGGGGGAAGCCCCCCAAAACACCTGAACTTTAAGGCCCCTAGTATCTACCATTCTTAAGCCTTTCTTGTGCAGTAGTTTGTCGCAGTAAGTATTCTTTTGTAAAAGCAACCACGCTATGTTTGGGACCATCTGGGTGATGTGAGTTGGGTGGGGACAGTCAGAAACTCATGCAGTGGTACATAAAATCCGAAACCTCAGAAAGTTAAATAGAGCTTTCCAGACAACTTTCCACAAGATGAGGATCTTGAAACAGAATACAAACATGTGCCTACTTTTTGTTCTGGTCACAGCTGGCACGTGTGGCATTGATACCTGCCACAGAGAGGAGATTGAAGGACAGCTTTTTCCTTCATGTAAGTGGCCTGGGCATGCCAATAAAAACCTGTCAGAATGAACATGTGCTTGGCCTGATAGCTGAGAGGTCTCTTACACCACTGCTTCTTCTGAGTTTTAAATCCAAGTGGCATCGTGGACAGTACAGATAATCTCAGCCACTAAGGAGAACAACATTTTTCTCAGGCACACGGCTGCAGTTCAGTAAACAGAGCTCAGCTGAATGATCCAGAACAAAATGTTTCATTTCTTTTTTTTTGTCTCTTCCTTAACTTTCTTTGGGATAAAACAGATGCTCAGTCAGCTCGGTGATTTTGAGTGGTTCCTTGAGATTTAGCGTTTACTTGAGCAATAATGTTACTCTGGGGCATTAAGAGCACACAAGACTGAAGATATTAAATTTGTAGAGCGCATGGCAAGCATGAAAACTGGAATAAAAACTATGCTGCAAGTGGATTTATGCTGTTTACCTCTCACTAATCATAGAGGTATCTTAAATAGCTCCCTATTCTTTTGGTATTGTTCTCAGTCTGTCAGGCAACTGTGCCATCTGACAACTGAAAACTTCACCTGTAAGTATACTGCTGATATTTGAAGCAGGTTCCTGGAAAACATGTGGCAGAGTTGAAATCTGTGTATGTGAAGCTTTGGTCCTGAGAGAGATCCAGGGGGAAGAGAAGAAGGATGTCCTGAAAACGTGGTAAAGAGCTTTGATAAGAAGAGTAATCCTCCAAGAAAACAACACGTGGTCTGAAATTGTAAAATGCACAGTGATACAGTCAGGTATTCCTTCCTGACAGAGTCGAGGTTTGCAAGGCACTGAGAACTGGTCCTCTATGATGTGTAGCTGTGCAAATGTGTCTGCTTCAAGAGTGTTCCTGCCTCTGTGAAAAACAAAATGACAAGAAAAAAATCAAAGGCTTGAGATGCTTTGTGACAGTTTTGTGTGGTTGTTAATTACTCTGGTATCAGCTGCTGCTGAGTAAGCTTTCATGTTCCATGCTGAGTAGCATTCATCCTTTGGTCAACAGCAAGACTTGTGGAGAGCTTCAGCTCTAGTGTTTGTATCACTGCAAAGCTTTCTCCTACTTTCTTTCAGCCGGTTTGACACCATGTGTGGCTGTTGGCCATGCATTAATAGCACATAAGAAAGCTGCAGATCAAAGAACTACCTGACCCAGAGGCCACAGAGCAACAGAGAGAATGAGGCAGAAAAAGTGTGGTGATCCCTTGATATAACCAACCACCCTGCAGCCTAGGGACCTCCTGAATCAGAGACTGTGTCTACATCTCTGTGCTGAACAGTCCTCAAGAGACCTATCATCCTCTCCAAATGCATCTAATTGCTTTCTGAATCCAGTTATATTTTCCTCCTTGGCATGTTCAAAAGCTTCATTTGTTACAGGCTAATGAGCTTAATAGGCTGAAGCTGTGTTTTTATTGAAAGGTTAATGATTGCAAACATTTAAATAGTTAAATCAACTCCTTAGCTGAGTGTGGAGTTACAGAGGAAGGGAAGAGACAAGCCTAACTCTTCTGGGAGGACTGCTGAGGAATTTTTGAGTTAGGGTGGGTTTTGTATACTTGGAGTTGCTGGGGTTTACCTTACCACTGTGATGTTCCAGCTCACACCATTTCTACTTTCACTTCTGTTGTGCTGGGTTTAGGTCACATTAAATCCTGAACTGAGCCAATCTTTTCCCTGCAGCTTTTGTGTCTCAAGCTACTTTTGTCTCAAGTTAGTTTTGCAGTTAACACCTGCTGCTTCATATTATGTGGCTGCTTTATCTCCATGAATCATCTGTTAAGTTTCTACAGTCTGTGATGTTGGTCAAACAATCCATTGACAACAGCTTTGTTACTTCTAAAAGTGTGTTGTTTTGACCTCTTAAGGTGAAGTGGTTTTATCACTACAAGTCAAATTACTGCTTTATGACTGTAAAATAGAGCTTTCTTTGGTGCCACTTGAGAAAAACTCTAAAAAGCTAGAATGAGGGACCCCTTACATGTTTGATAGCAACTAAATAGCTCTACGTTTTTGAAACAGTTAAATAAAATTGACGGTAATGTCACCTTGGGAGAATTAGAGAGTTTCCCTCTTACAGGTGATTTTAAAAATGTGTGTATGAAAAGAACATGGAAAGAGCATTTGTGTATTTTTCTTCCCAGGAATGTTGGTTTTGTTCGGTGCCTAAGTGACAAGAGGAGTGAAATGAAGACAAATGGCAGTAAAATAATTCCAGAGGTAATGTCACCATAATGGTTTCATAAGGGAGTGTTGCACCGCAGTTTCTGCCTTTTCTTTTTGTCTGTGAGATCCCACTTCTTATTGGAATGTTGGATATTCTGCCTCCCTGTCTTTCCTTCCTCAGATGGCCAACAAAAGCTGATAAACGAAGGATTCTGCAGTCTGTAAGTTGCAGTATAATTTCATCAAGCACAGTGGTTTATCAATAAGAACTCTAATATCCAGCTGACTACAGGGATGGCCTATAAAGACCCACTTGGAAAGCATACTGAACTCAACAGAGGCTCCTGTTGACTTAAATGGGCCCTAGACCAGGCCCGAAATGAAATCTGTCTCAAATTGCCAGTTGACAAAGATCCAGGATGGTGGTTTTATTTGGAAGAAGCTGTGAAACAGAGAAGTAAAACGGGCAGGAGCAAAGCAATGGCAAAATAAAGATAATAATTTAGGCTCACAAACGGGAGAAAACTGCTAACCAGCAGAAAAGAGCTCTGGAAAAGCCTCTCAGAAGTACTAGCAAAGAGAGAATCCTAACTGGTTCCAGGATCAATATTGATAACATAATGAGACAGTTTCCAGAGTTTTCCCACTTGCAACAGCAGGAACCAGGCTTCTTTTCTCTGGTCTTGCAACAACTCATTTGCTTTAACACTTTTCTGTGTGGTTTCAAGGGGCTGGGATTTTTGCTTGTATAAATTAGCCTAAAGGGAAAAAGATTTTGCTTTAAAAAATAATTTTCTTAGTCATCTGAGCACTGGAAGGGGAATGGTGTTGGAATCTTTTCTTGGCTTCTCTTGTGCTCAGTGCTTGTCTCTGCTAATAGCATTTTCCAACCAATTTTTGTTGATTTCAAGATGTGGAGGGAGGAAAGGAGACTGAATAGTACACATTCTTGATTGTGAGCTGATAAGCAATTCCCTGATCTTCTCCAGTTTTGTTTTGGTTTTGGTTTTTTTACTAAGACTGAACAAGTCAGAGAAATATTGCCATGTTAGAACCTACCCTATGAAAAAACAGTAAATATGTTCCCCTCTCTAAGAATGGGCCATGGGAAACTTCAGGGACGTTCTCAGTGTCTACAATCTATATAACTTTAAATGTTATGACTTAAGTGGATGACAGCTGTACTCTCATGGTTTATTACTTGGGTTGACAAAACAGAAATATGGCTTCCATAGCGATGGCTTGCTTATGACAAATGCTCACCCCAAAAGCCTCTGGTGCCACCCCAGGTGTCTCTTTCATGGCTACATGGACTGCAGGGCTGAAAGCACAGCCCGTTTCATTTGTCTGAAAGGAAGCTGCAGAACACAATGAACAAGCACTAGAGAAGAGGAACCATTTCCTCAGGAAAGCTGCAGGAGGACTTTGGCAAGGGAAAGAAGCTAGCCAGTAAAACCCAAGTTCTTTCACATAAGGCAGCAGGGTGAAACCCTATTCTAGAATCTAGTTGAATGGTCTTGAAACCTTGTATTCTGAAAAGAGGGAACTTAAAGTATTACACTGATGGCCCTGGTAAATAAGAGAAAAGAAATGGAGGAATAAGGGGATGTTAGTCCTTAAAAGGATGGAAAGGCTAAAAGGGTAGCCTTTTTCCTCTAGTTAAGGAATGGAGTGGGGGTTATCCAATCTTGCAAAGAAGAAAAGCCAGAAATATCCTTAGAGGCAATGCTGCCTTTTTAAAGCACACAGCAAGCTGATAGCCAAAAGCTACAGAAGAAACAGTGAAAGGGAACAGCAGAAAGCTGAGACTCAGTGTGAACAGATACCTAAAAGTTAGGGAGCCTGAGGGTGTGTGGTTTAACCAGACCACTGAGGATTTTTCCACAGTAGAGGCTCAGATGCCATATTAAATCAGCACACATAACATTAAGCTGTGGCTATTGTCTTTAGGCACTTATTTTGCACACTGCAAATTAAGATGATGAGCCTTAACCCTTTTCTGCTGCTGGCTGAGCTACATTAAAATGCAAATTCCTTTGCATTTTCTGCAGACACACCAGTACCCATCACTGAAGTGTGGCTATGTGAGCCATGAATCTCAGACATGTGATGGAGCCATCAGTCACAGAATCCCATAATCACTTTGCTACACTCCCTAGTTCTGGAGGAGTGCCTGGTACCACATGGGGCTTAACAAAGTCAGTGCCTCTCACGCTTGGAAGACACTCATTTTACTGCAGGTCCAACTGGCTGTGCCTGGCTGCAGGAAAACAACACAGGGTTTCTCTGGGTTTCTCTCTCTGTGGAAGTCAGCCCTTAATAGAACAGTTCCCAGTATTACTGGGAGCAGCAAATTTGACATGTATGTGGTTTGGCAAGATTTCATCTTGAATAAATGAGTGTGGGATTTGCTTTAGCACCTGCTGCTCTTTTTACAGAGCCAATTTGTACCTCAGTAGGAATGTTTCCATATAATGCAGTTGTTTAAGGAAGTATTCTAATTTTATGGTGCTTATCTATCTGCTATTCAAGTCATGTAAATGTTGTGGATGTTAGTCCACTCAAATTTATACCTTTCATTATTCTGGTACAAAAGTACTTTGTGGCCACATTTTTGTTTCCTTTACTAACACCCCTAGCCACAGCATTACCTGAAGGTTTAAAATCAAAGCAAGCTATAAAAACCCCATTGAATAAACTTTTTTTTTATTTTTTTTTCTGTATATCCCTGAGAGCTCACTGAGCTGGGGTTCTTTTAGGACTATGTAAAGATATACACATATTTTGAATATTCTTCTGAAAAGGTCTAGCATAATTAAAAAGTAATTATGTAAATGCAGGTGTTGAGCTTCTCTCTAACCCCATGTTATAGTCTGTAAACTGCCTGAAACCATCAATTTAAGAACTTAGAACCGGGAAGTCTTGACTGAATTGTAGCCCAGTTTGTTTAATGATATACAAAATTATGTTTCCTGGGATTGGAATTTAAAAGTGGATCAAAAGCTCTAGAGAATCTTAATTCCTGTAGATGTTCAAGCCACAGAGGAAGTTGCTAAACCCAGCAGGAGCTGATTTGATGTCTATGCAGGGAGAAGACAAGGAAATGGAAACAACCTATTGTTTCTTTTTATGGTTGCTGAGATTTAGTATGCAATATCTTAGGGATCTTATCCACTATATTCCTGTTTATATTTTATCCTTACGATGTATTTCCTGTGCTTTGATGAAATCTTGTCAGTATTCAAGAAACTACAGGCTTGAACCTGCAGTTTTGTCTGGGACTATCCCATGTGCAAGGGACTTGTTTCTCATTCAGTTTTCCAGCATGACTGACTGCTATTTAGTGATGCCTATTAGTTTTCCTTACTTTTTCCTTGGAAAAAAAAATAAGGAACCTGGAATTGTGCCATGTACCCACAAACACTTTCTATTGGCCTTCAGCACAAACCAGCAGCTGGAAGTCAACAGCAACCCTGAGAGGTGGCTCACACTGTAATGGAGTTGGAACCAAAACCTGAATTTGTCCTGCCTCTCTTTAGAGTCTAACTTGGGTGTTTCATTTCTTCAGCTGTCAGGAGGGACCTCACAGGATTGTGAGAAATTGGCCAGGCCTTGCAAGCCATTCTAGAAGGGCTTCTCTTTCTCTCATATTCAAGAGAAAAGGGGATAAGGGATGAAATTGGTTTCCAATGCAGGAGGTAAAGTATCTTGTGGAAGTACCTGGAGTCTTGTGCAATGAATTTCAGCTGTGGTCAGCAGCTGGAATGGTTTGGAAGCTTGCACTTCTGAATGTTGGGAAAGCTAGAGAAGAGCTGGACACTTATGTCAGACAATATCCTAGAACAGATTCTCACAGCCATAACTGATACAAGACCAAGCACAAAAAACAATCCTGCACCACCAGTAATCCTATTTTTAAGTGATTACTATAGTTAAAGTTGGAGAACTCCTTCTACTATAAAAGGGATTTTTTGGTAGAGGGTTATTTACAGTCTTTGACAGCCTCCTGCAGATAATGCTCAGAGTACCAAGACTTACAGCAACAGGACTAAATAAAGATGAATGAAGAATCATAGTAAATTGGGCATTTTCTTCAATCAGAGCCACCAGGACAAGCTAGGCTTAATTTTCCTAACCTAGATTTCTTTTCAGTCGCTCTTAGTTTCACCTTTGTCATCACCAAGCAAACGTTTAAAACAGCAGGAAAAGTAGGTCAGAATGAAAATGCAATTTAAAGCACTTCCAGGAATATTGCACTTTTCCTTATTCCCTGACATGACAGACCTCTTATCAGCGTGGACACTCAAGGCTTTTCCATTCCATGTCACATCTACCAAGGAATTAATATCACCTGCTCATGGTTTTTTTGTGCCCTCACTGCTTGGGACACAGGCCATACAGCCCCTCTCTGGTGAAATGCATTACATGCAAAATCTCTCTGAAATCTAAGAGACAGGAGTAAAATAAAATAAATTGCCCTAAGGCCCACAAATAACCTTTCCACAAGGAAAGAAAGGTAACTATCAAACCTGGAGATCATGTAGTCATTGTTAGTGCTTATTTTAAACAAGCTGTTTCTTTGATGCTGTTTTGGTTTTGATTACATCTGATTATGTAGTGGGAAGTAAGAGATTTGGCACTTAAAAGCTCCAGGAACACTTGCTTCTGCAAAAATAAGGAAAAAAAGCAACAAGTTGCCCTTGCTTAGAGGGAGGTTTTTAAAAAAGTGTCATTTTCAGACAGTGAAAGCAAGACTACTGCTGCTAATCAGAAACACTCAAGTGAAAAATGTTTTCTCAATGATTTTTGGTTTCAAATCATCCATAAAGTCCTGAGCACAGAAGAGGCCTTGGTGTGTCTGAAAAAAAATAATTTGAAACTTTTTACCTGATTTTTGTCAGTGTGGTTCTGTGCTGTAACTCTGTGCCTTGTGGAATCAAAGCATTTTTTAGGGAAAGGAAGAGTTACAGAACTCTCAGATGGCTTTAAACAGCTTTTGGTTTTGCTCTGCTCTAATTGATGAAACTCCAACCTGGCCAGATGTTAGGTTCCTGAACCAGAACACTCTACCAAGTCTCCTCTCCCATTTTTTTCTCCTGATTTTCTGAGAGAAGGAGGGGACATTGCTTGTCCATACATTCAATATATCACTGAAGTTGAACTAGATGTGGTTCAGCCCCAGAATAAGCTTAGACAGCTCTGTACATCTGCCTGCTGCTATCTCCTCTTTTTGCATTTCCTTTAAAAAGTCCTGGGTTACACAGATCACAGGGAGGACATGGGGCGTTCTAGAGGGTGGTTCAAAAAAGCAAACACATATAAACATCTGTGCAAAACCCTATTAAAGGATATGTGTTATTTTTTAGGAAGGATTAAATTCCTTTTAATGGAAGAACAGGTACTCTTCCTGAGGTTTGAGGAAAGCAAATGTTCCAATTCAACATATAAGTAGGTTTGCAAGAAAAATTGAAATCTTTGGATGGTTTGGGGTTGTTTTATTGTATGCAATTGGTGACCTAAATTCTTGACTGTGCTTGCCAGCTGTTCTCTCTTCAGGGACTCCCATGCATTGCTTCCTGTGTTGGTTATTCTGCCCGGAATTCTCCATGCCGTGTACTTGGACATCATATCTTTACCACAATAACTCTGTCTGTGCACTTAAGAGAGCTGATTCCTTTTTCATTACCTTCCAGGTTGTTTCTACTCAAGATAAAGTCTTTTATGTTGACTAAGCCTCCCAAATAACTCAAGATCACGAGGGAAGATGGGACATACTTTAGTTCTGCACTGGGTGTCAGAGACGATGCAGAAAACACGTGAGGGGTAACAGAATGCCATGGTCTGCAGCAGACAAACCTAAGTGGATTATGTGCAGGTGAATAGATGTGAAATTGGTAGTTCCTAAGATGCTTCAGGGAAGCTGGCATGTCACCATGCATCTTGCTTGACTTGCCAGGCCTAAGGGCATTTTGTTAGAAATCCAACACAAAAGACAGGCAGAGAAGCTGAACAAGTTGTTTGTGTTTAGAGCAAATAGAGCTAGAAACTGAATTGTAACAAATAGAATTCTGTGTGTCCAGAGAGTTGTCATGGTATTAACAAACATTACCCATTTTTTCCTTGTTTGTGTGGTTTCTTGTGATTTACCAGCAGTGCTCCTCAAAGCTATTCTGTTATCACAGAAACATGATTTTAAATACTTTTCTTATCTTGCCTGCAACACACCATGTTTTTCATTCTTCAGAGTATGTAGTACATGTTGAGTTAGCCATACATGCAGTTCTTCCCTCATCACCCGCTCCAAATCCCACTTGTCTCTCCAAATGAATGTGTAAAACCCAACTACACAAATCACTGAGCTCCCAATGCAGTGCATTCAGGCACTCATTTATTCTAAAGTGATGCTATCCAAGCGGAGGAATTGAAACATGCAATGCTGTCCTCCACCAGATGTTGGGCTAGTTTAAATGCAAATAAACACCCAAAGGGAAAACAAGACAGTGGAATATAATATACTGCTGAGATATGGGCTAGAGTTGTGCATAACCCAACTTTCTTATAGTTTCAGATTTTTATTTATTTTTTAAGTTTCTTTGCAAGGCAATTTCCTTCTTACCCCCTTGTGGTGGTATGTCCTGCTGAGTGCAATATTCTTGCAATGTTCCTGTTTTCCCCTTCATTTGTTTATATATATCCTCAGAGTAGCAAGGATTGTATTTGTCTGTGGATTTTTCCTTTCCCTTCTGGAAATATTTATGCTCCCCGTGTAGAGCAGAGCAGCAGCTCCTCACTGCCACTGTCTCCAGAGGACAGGACAGAGAGGTGAAGGGAGTGGGTTTTCTGCTGTCTACCATCAGTCCTATCACTCAGGGTGGTAATTAAAGTTTTTCACACAATATCTCTTCTCAGATGCCTGCCAAAGGTCTACATGAGATTGATCTGTCTTAGGAGAATAAACCTTGGGCTGAAAATTAGATGAATAGCTGGAGACCCTTCATGTGGGGGCATAGCCTTAGGGGACAGGGCAGGAGAAGCCAAAAGATGATATTCCTTCATGTCAGTTTTATTTCTTGCAGCAGAAGACAAGGTTTTCCTTCATAGCTTTTTGTTCCTACCTCAAATATATCACCCCTGCAATCATCTTGAAATTTCATTAAAGCCCTTTTGCCACTTCTGACATTTATACACTTTCTGATCCTCTGCTCTCTCTCCCCTCCCCTTCCTAATTCTGTACTCATATAAATTTTTATTCATCATTCCCTTCCTCCTCCTCATTCAGCCTGTTCCCAGAATGGCCTGTTAGACTCTGTTCCCCACAACAGAGTGTGGTTTGTTCTCTCAGAGAGTGGTTGTTAAACAGAATGATCATTTGTGAAAATCATCCTGTCTGGAACAGGACAAGAGGTAAGCACAGGAACTGAGCTGTGAAACAGGGCAGGGCTAAATCACAAACCCCAGTGCTACTTTGTAATGAGGTTTTTGTGGGTTTTGAGGGGAAGGATTATTCTAAAGCACATTGCTTTCTAGGTATAAACAAAACCCCTGATTAAATTTTTTGCTAGGCTTGCCTTCATTTGTGAAAATTCATTGGTCTCTGGGTCTAAATGTATGAATTTGCTGCTAATAACACAGAAAATATTGCAAATTAGAGCTATCATGTGGGTCTTGCAGAGCCACAGGGCCCTCTGCCTTGGGAGGTTTGCCAGGAAGTCAGCTCAGGGTCTTGATTAATTGGGGTCTTGGAGTTGAGATGGAACAGGGGAGCCTAACAGGTGAACACAATAGGAAAAGAAAATGCAACCACATGAATCACTATCCCTTCTGGATGTTAAAGTACATCTGCTTGGGTTTCAAAGGGTTTTTCAGGTGGATGTGTCTAATCTTTGGCTTCCAACTGTGATTTTAACACCTTGAAGATGAAGCCGTTACTTTTACTAGGTATTTTCACAAAGGAAGGTACTTCCTGAAAGAAAAGGAAATTACAGGGATAGGCTGCTTCTGGAATGATTTTGGTTGCTGTGAATTTTGCATAAAAGTGAAAAGGGGTTAATTTTTGAAAGGAAAAAGATTTCTGTCTATATACAATATATACATTGCTGTGTTCCTTCTTCCTGACCAAATGAAGGCTCAGCAGAGAATGCAGGTTAACACTGAGAAATTTTAATGCTTGCCTCCCTCCAGTCATAACTAAAATAAGTCATCTCTCTGCATGTGTTAAAAAAAAACCCAAAAAAAACCAAGTTTCATTGCTGTTTTGGGGAATATTGCACTATTAGAGATTCCACAATCCATTTTCCAGCTGGGAAATTAGAGCATGACTGTGCTGTGGCCCCTGCTGGATGATGTCCAGTGCCAGGCAAGTCCTCCAAAGGGAATATTCTCTGTTTGCTACCAGAAAACATTGGCACAAAAGGGTTGGATAAGATACACTCAGTTGAGACTCCGTGAGTGATTTCCTGGCTTCTTGGTTTTTTTTACTTTAAACTCTCTCTAGTGAGTTTTTAAGTCTTCCGTTGGGATTAATCATCCAATGGAAGGGATTTCTTTGAAATTAATGCTCAGACCCTCTAGAAGTTAAAAGGATCATCAGAAATTTCAGTGAAATTTTGAAAATTTGTCAGACTGGCCCTATTTTAATTTGTTGGGGTTTTGGGGGGCTTTTTTATTTGGTTTTTTTGTTGTTGTTGTTTTGATTTTTGTCTTTTGTTTTAGGTAGGGAAATTGTTTCTTTAGTGACTCTTGAAAATGCAAACATGTTACTGTAGAGTGAACTTTCCTATTTCTTCCATAGATGGTTGCAGTTATTTGGCATATTAACAGAGGGCATATTCAGATCTACAAAAAAAAAGAATAAGAGAAAGACAGTATAATTCATGGTCTCACCCAAGAAAACAGCCTCAGAAACAGCTTGCTGGGGGGTGACTGCCATGGACTCTGAGCCTATGTTGTACATATTTCAGATCCATCAATATTTTCCTTTACAGAGGCACCAGCGTGGGAGTACTGAAAAAAGAGGAAATAAACAGGCTGTGTTAGTTTGTCTGGTTTCCTGGAAGGTGCTAAATTGCTCAAATGCTGCTGGGGCCTCTGTTGAGCACACAGCTCTGGGAAAGCAGCTCAACCTGTCTCCCTGAGGAGAGACCTCCCTGTCTTTCTGGGGGTACAAAGCACTCATTTTATAAATTTAGCAGAAAAACTTTAGCTCCTGCAAGCCAGGTGCTCCACAACCTTTAGGTGTTTAGGTTTTTTTTTTACAGTATATATAATTTCTTTATTTGAAATTAATTATGGTGAATTTATTGGATCTTCTGGTTTTGTGTCTATAAGATAAAATGACTTTTTTTTTTAGCTTTTTTCCAAAAGCATGGTAATTATTAATTCTATACTTTGTAAAAGAGGGAATCAGATATAAATCACATGACTCCTGGAGGTGTGTTTTTATGAAAATCATTGAGTTACTCTGAGATTCAAAGCTTTCACAGGTCCAATCTCTATGAACTTGTCAGTAAATTTAAAGCCAGGTCTAAGGTCAAGCAAACTAAACAAGTGCCTTAAGCAGGAACCTGCAGAGAATTATAAAGGAGCTCTCACCTGCTGAGACAATGTCAATGCTGTGGAAATCTGGGCTGGCAGCTGATGGCTGGGCATGTGGCAGCTCTGGGAAAGGCCAGCACTTGCCCATGGGTGAAGCAGCTCCCAATTAAATTGGATCAAGGGTCAGCTAATGGGTGCTTGTCCAAATTCCTTTGACTCATGTGAGCAACAGCATCTCCTCAGAAAGGTCTTTTCTTGGCTCTGCTTCTGCTGCTTACCAAAAACAAACATCTTTTTATTTTCTCCCCTCCTAATTTAAATATGGAAGGTGTGTGGAACAAAAGCGTTTTCTTTTTGTCTTTTTAATCTCGAAAGGAAAATGGAAAAGATAATATATCTGTAAAGGAGAGAAGTGGTAGTAGTGGGTGTATTTCTGTCAGTATTAAGTTGCATTGGAGACTAAATTTGTTTCTGTGAGAAATTTCTCAGTGCCTTTCTCTGGGGTGCTACACAGGACAAGTGACAGGCTGTGAAACACAAGGTGTTGCTTGCTTTCATTAAGGTTTATTTCCCATTACACCTTGTTTGAGAACAACTTGCTAATTCAAAATGGCATGGGCAGACCTGTAGAATGTTTCCTCAGGTGTCTAAAATAAGACTTGGGGGTTTATTTTTACTTGCTCTTCCTCAGAAATCTTAAGACTTCTGAAGCAGAGATTTCCAAGATGTTATTACTGCACAGCTCTGTGAGCATCTATGAGTCCTGTAGCTTCCACTGGCTATACCTTGCCTTCCTCCCAGTTCATCTAAGCTGCACAGACAAGCCACATCAGTCAAACCATGCTCTTAAGCTGAATTTTCCAGCCACATGGCCGAAGTAAGAGGATTCAATTGTAACCAAGCCTCCCTGCTAAGGCACAGAGGATAAAACCGAAACCTTTCTGTCTCTTTGTTTACAGGTCTGAATTTTTTCTTTCAGTTTGGCCACAGCCCTGCTGCCAGCTGAACTGGCCATGGGTCCTGGTTCATATGCCTGCTGTGTGGATCCTCCCAGGTGATAACAGGCTACCACAGAGGTGAAGGCAGCACACCCTGGGCACAGATCCTTTGATTCTGCTGAAAAGAAGGAGCTATAATCAGCAGAAATCAAAACTGTTTTGATGAAAAAATGCTGAGTTTATGTCAGTAAACTAAATGCTTAATATTCTGGATTTCCATCCAATTTAAAATGGAAATGCCTGTTTAATCAAGAAAATGGTTGGGGAAAAGTTCTCAGTCATCTGTATTTGAGTTTCCTTGATGACAGGTTTTCTGTCCTGAAGAGCTTGTCTCAAAATCAAGTTGTGCTGGAATAACTTGCTCAGGATCAGCCACTTGTTTCTGGATAGCACCATGTGTGAATATTCTTACTCTGTAAGAGCCTTATGCACAGATCTTGTGTTTTGATTCATGCTTCAGGACAGGAAAAGAGGGGCCTCTGATGTGATTTTCTCAGCAGTTTCCTCCATGAACAATAGGAGTGTGGGCTGAAAAATGAATTCTTTAAATGATGAGGTATTAAAGCAAAAAGGGACAAGTGGACTCCCGAAAGTACAGGGAAAGCTTTTTCTTCTCCTTGACATGAGGCACCTGAGTTGGCCTCTGCTCCTTTGCTACATATTGATGAGACAAAGATTTAGAGAGCACTTAGGCCACTTAACTCTTTTCTGGAGGAGCTCCCTTTCTGCAGAAATGTGTCTTAGGTCTCTCTCTTCTGTGTCAGAAACACTCTCTGCCATCTTCTCCTTTTCTCATGGCTTCACCCATTTCTGAAAGCAATTGTTCTAGTCCTGGAAGTATAAGGGAAGGCAGCCCAAGGAGGCTTCTGCTGTGACAGAAAAGGTGAGGATGCTCCCAGGCAGCACAGGAACATTTATTTCTGTATCATTTACACTCCTTTATCCCCAGGGAGAAGGAAGGGGTGTGAAACCTGGTGCTATCATCCACTCCATGAAGTGCCAGCATTGTCCAGGAGCAGGTCAGTCTCCTTGATGGCCAACAATTACCCACTGCTGCCTCCCCAGAGCATCCCTGTAAAGAGTCAGTGGCCATCTGCTCCAAAAATCTGTCACCTGAGTGCTGGGGTGGAAAGGGGTCCCAAGTGCTTCAAGAGTGGTCTCCAGATGTGTCCAGAACACCCTTCCAGTGGCACCCAGACACACAGCAAGGTGGGGTTTAGGGCATATTCTCACAGTGCTTCAGAAAAGCAAATGGAGGTTTTCTCTCTGCATCTAATTCTCTGCTCCACCACTTCAATCCTCCACAATATCACTTGGATAGAAAGCTCAGTTCTCTTACAAACATGGCCTGAAAAATAAACTTTTTGTGTTATTTCTTTCCCTTCATTCGGTGTTGACCACAGCGTCCTGCTGTTTTGATTTTCAAACCTATCACCTGCCCTTCAAACTTGCCCCTCTCCCTCCCAAAATAGGCCTGTGTTAATCATGAAAGTAAGAAAATATTCACATATATTTTCTCTTACCTTAATTCCTAATAGCATTTTCTGCTGTGATTTTATTTTGTTAGTCTGTTTTTTACATTTAATTTGGCATCTATCCAATCAAAATTATGTTCTATTTATGCTTTTTAGCAAATGGGTTTGGCTTCAAATTCTTAACATTTCATTCATGGTTATATGTTCTTGTATTTAGCACATCTCCACTGCCTTGTAACTTCCAAATGAGAATATTATAGATGTGTGGAGGCTTATTAGACCTGGGGATCTTTTTTTTTTTTATTAAAATGAGAAACACATTCTTATTATTAATTTTTTAATTTAATATTTATCTGAATCAGGATGCATTGTAGCTAATGCACTGAGGAGAATATTTCCTCTGCTTGATGATCCCAGGGTGTGTGGAAGGGGGTGTATGTGTGTCCATGCTTTTGTCTCCACTTGTTTCTGTGTCTGTTGGTTGTTTTTCAAGATCTGCCACTTTGAATATAGACCCAATATTGGCACAGGAATACCTGCCCAGTCTCTTTCTCTAATTAAATGATCCAGATGTCCTGCAAAAGAAGTTGCAGCTCTCCAAGGCCAAATACATGGAAGAAATTTTTTTGTTTTGTTTTTGTTTTTTTAACATTAAAATAGGAGCATTGAGCAAAACTTGGTCGGTGAAATGGCATGTTCTGGAGCTAGACAGACATTAGACAGACATGAGGATCCCATCTGACAGCAGATTGTATGCGTGGTGGAAATCCAGCACCCTGATAATTGTGAAACATGCTTTTCTAGAAAAGTGGCTTCATTAACCCCTGGAGCAAGCAAGAAAGCAACCCACAGGCAAGCTCAGGCCTAAAATGCCAGAACTAAAGTGCCTCCTTTGCTCAACTTTGAAAACATCTCATTCTAATATTTGCCCTTGACATGGAGAGCTGCTACAACTCTGTGACAAGAATGATCTTGTAAAAAGTGGGGGGAAATTAAAAATACCAGAAATAGGTACTTCCTGAGATTTCCTGTAAAAGATTGTTTTACTGATTTCCTACACAGACAGCATGACTTTTGTCATGGCAATGATGTAAAAATATCTTTGCTATCCTGTGGGGTAATATCAGAGCTGGACAGTGCTTGTTAATCACAATCCTTTAGAGCATGTCATGTTTTCATTTGGTCTAACTTAAAATTTAATGTCTTAAAATCTCCCTCCAAGTCTGCATGTAAAATTACTCATTTCTCAATCCTAAATTGCCATGGCCTACTAACAAATTGAGTTGATTACCTCATGTCCTATCACCTTCAAAAACAGCTAAGCTCTGCCAGTGCCATTAAGAGCATTTGACAGTGTAGAGAACTATCATTTTAGGCCTCTCTTGCTTTCTCAGTTTAAATAGGACTCATTTCAATTGCCTTTCTCTCTAGGTCATGTTTCCTCAACCACTTATTATACACACTGCTTTCCTTTGGACTTTCTCCATTTTGTCTAAATGTCTGTTTTTGTAGGATATATAAAATTATACCTTACCAAATGGCCTCATTAGGGCTTTGAAATAATTACATCTCAGGTCTTGCAAAATCAGCAACAGGGAGAAAAAAGGTCTAGTAAAGGTTTTTAAGTACAGAGAGGCCATCTTCTCTGACCTTCAAATTGGTGGTGGCCACAAGCCTTTTTCAGGAAGTGTTCTACCTTTCTGACAGCAATGTGTTACTGATTCCCATTTACCCTGTGGCCAGCAAAAATCCCCAGAGCCTGAGCTGCACAGCTGGCTCCTCCTCCCTGCACTTCACTGAGATTGCTTTTCAGCAGTCTCTGGCATGTATCTGTTCTGAATTTAATCTGATTAATTATAGTCCAGTCCTCTCCTATATAAGCATAATCTACCAAGGACAGAGAAATTAGCTGCTTCTTTCCATAAGGCAATTGTTCCCCTGTCACATGTTTGACAGCTCTTTTAAAACCTCCATTTTCAACACAGAAAGGGTCCTAAAAGAGAGAGCTGTTCCCACAGGGTCAGTAAACATGGTATGTAATTAAGATGGGTAAAACAAAGATGTACAGGTCTGGCCATCTGTTTTGACTCATCTGGCTGGGAGGAGTGGCCCACCACAGGCTGATGCTGAATTCCTGGATGTGGTGTCCGGTTTGCTGTGCTCGTGTCCGTCTGTTTGCAGGGCATGGTGCCCACTACCCATCACTGAGGCACTTGGCACTGCTTTGAGCACGGACAGCCCTGTGCAGGCAGCCCACAAAGGCTTGCTGGGCTGCATCTGCTTGTCTGGATCTCCCACTGATGAGTTTTTTGGCAGTGCCAGCACAGCAGCCACATGTCCAGTGTTTGCCTCCTCTCTGCTGAAAGGTCCATGCCAAGGAAAACCAGCAAGGAGCAGGGAGGTCCTTGAAAGGTAAGACAGGAGCTTGTGGTAACTGACTTTCATGGGTAGGGCTAAAGGGAGCTCAGCTGTGTGAGTTAAACCCAGAAATACCCTTTCCAAAAGCACTGGAGCTGTATCAGGTTTGGTAGAGGGGCTGGGTGTTGGAAGAGAGCAGAGGTGTCCCAAGGGTTTTTTTGTAGATCCAACCTCTACTCTAACCCAGTTCACTATGGGATTGATTTTGTGCTCCTAGATACCACCTGAGTTATTGTTGGTGCACTTGAAAATGTAAGAATTACCATACTCAGAAAACAGGGACATCTAACCTGGTATCTTCTCTCTATCCCCATGACAGAAGTAAATAAGAACAGTGAGCTCAGGATGCTGCTGGGCAGAAAGTCTTACCTTCTAGTGATGACAGTGCAGGCACTTCCTGAGCCACAAAGATTATCTTCCTATTTCATAGGTCTCAAAGGATTTCTAGACAAGAGCTTGTACAGTTGCTTTTGAAGCTGGTCTGAATAACCAGTTTGTATAACCAGTTATACAGTTTGTATAACTGCAGTGTACCTATGTACAAGACAGCAGATAGAACACGTATTTATTCACTTT
The DNA here is from genome assembly GCA_013397075.1 of Rhabdornis inornatus. Classification (NCBI taxonomy): domain Eukaryota; kingdom Metazoa; phylum Chordata; class Aves; order Passeriformes; family Rhabdornithidae; genus Rhabdornis; species Rhabdornis inornatus. The sequence goes on from VWZS01004784.1 coordinate 1,161,049, forward strand.
GTACCCCAAAAATCTTGATGCTTGAACAGGCTATTTGTTTTCCAGGGTGCTTCAAGCTTGGCAGTGCCTAAAATGTACCCCACAAACTCAGACTGCCTCCAGTACCCAGAGGTTATTGCTCTTGATTGTCTACTTTGTGTACCCTTGGCTACACAGTGATTCAGCTTCAGAAGGAAGGAGAACAAAAGGAGAACCCTTCACTCTGCCCTCAATGTCTGTTAAACAAGCCTCAGTTAGGAGAAATGTGAGTCCAAATCCAGGCAAGCTGAGTAGCTGTGATGACTCAAATGCCACAATTCTTGGACAGCTCCCAGGACGTTTGTTGAAAATCTTGAGACATTTCTCACTGCTTTCCCCAGAAAAAGCTGATAAAGTTGCTTTCCCTTTGCAGTCAACATGAGAGTCTGAATGCCAACATTATTTGCAGCCAGGTTAAATGAAGGGATCTCTCCCTGTGCAATAATTAAAACAATAACTACAGTAACTGATTATTTGTACATTAATACTGCTTTGTAGCCCTAGTGGAGAACCCAGTAAGACAAGAACTTACAGGAACAAAATAAAAGGTCAAAGAACAATTTTAAAGTATGTATTTACTACTGGTTTTGTTCCACAAGCATTTCAATTTTCCATTTACAGCTCTTTTCCTGGAGATTATTATGCCTGTGTTAAGAGCCATCCTTTGTTCTTGCACTCTACCTATATAAGAATTGATGTATTTGCAGAAGGTCACAATGATTGTACCAAACTTAGAAATTCACCCCAGGTTTTACTCAGGTTTCAATGTTAATATTACTATCCTTGCTTGCACAAGATGAAGATGTGCTCAGTAGAAATATTAATTTAAGTATGGGGTTTGTCATTGCTGATAAAGGAAAGAGGAGAGATAACAAGATAAAAGCCTGTTTACACATGAGATGTTATTAGATGTTCTGTGTACTGTCCACAGCCTGTCTAGGCCAGAGAGGATATAATACATGCACATAAAGGAGAGGAGTTTGACGTTTTAGTTATAATATTTCTCCAAGTAACATACATTGGCTTAGTTCAGTGTCTCTCTGAATCATCTGGCAAAGGTTTGTCGCAAAAGTTTGATTTAGCTTCAAAACTGGAGTAATACCTGAAAGTATAACTTTGATAGAGATGGTGAGATTTGAAGAAGAGGTACTATGGCTACAAAAATCAGAAAGAAGGCTGAATTTGTTGAAGAGTTGTCACCTTTCATTGTTTTTTTATGGCCTCCTTGGATGACTGCTGGGCTGGGAAGCTCACTACATGCTTGTACAGAAGTCTTTGCACTTCTCAAAGGTGGTCATTTCTAGTGAGTCATCAGTCCTGGAGGGTCCTGCAGAAAAATATTGAGTAACCTCCAATAATTTGAGAAATAGGGTAAAGGAGATGATCAAACTGAGATGCAAGAGGAACCTCATTCTGAAAAACTGTTGCAGTGTAGAGATTTTCTGTTGTTGGCAAACTCCTAACACCCACCCTGGGTATCACAGCTTTATCACTTAGACATTTATTTTGCACTCCAGTTTCCCCTCTCTATGCTTTTCTTACTTTTCTCAAATCTTGATTTAACAGAAACTGTTCATTGATCCAAGATTGGCAAAGAATTTTTTTAAAAGAACCAAACCCCGCAAGCAATTAACATGTGGCTCCAAAACCAGTCTGAACCAGAGACTGGGTTTTTTTTTTAAATTAAGGCAAATGTTTTCCATCAAAGTTTCCAAATAGGAATCCAGAAAACAAGGAGAGATAATAGTAAAAAAAAAAAAGGTGATTTCATTTTGTATTTCTTAGACTAGAAGTGATTTCAATTATTGTGCAGATTAAATTCCTTCCTGAGGCATGCCAGAGATTTTAGCAAAGGACAGTGCAGAGAAAGCCTATCACAGCACAGTGTATGTTTTCAAATTTTTCTCCTGTTCTTCCCAGGTTACTGTCAACAGTTTGGGGAGAGATACTAGGGAAAAGTGAGGGCTAAACCACACATGAGCACTGGGTTCCTTATTACTCTAAAATTAAGTTCTCTTCCTTGAAAACTGTCTATTTCAAAGAAGGAGCTGTCTTTTTTTGTATTTACAAGTGTCTCCCATTTGATTTCTATGAATAATTCACCACCTCCAGATGGAGTCCAAGCCAACCATTGCAAATATCACACTATTGCAAGCCAGACCCTGGTGCAAGAGTTACCAGTGTGTGTGTTCCAACTGGAGCCACATCAAATGTCTGGTTAGAACAGGATGAATACAAAATCTTTTCCTGGAAGTATTCAGTAACAGGGATTTAAAACTTATTCCTTCCCTATCATAAATTTATTTGGTGAATATATTCATGGAAAGCTGGAAATTAAAATGGAGAAGCAGATGAAGAGCCTTGTGCTCTAGGCTTCGGGTAGAGGTAGATTTAGGTAGAGTTCTCACATATTGATTTCCCACCTTTTACTTCATTTTCTGCCCATTCTGATTCTGAAAGAAGAGGTGACATAAAACAGATTTACACAGGAATCTAAGACAAAAATCTCCTCACCTTTCATCCTGTTCACTGTCCTTGCACTGCTCTGTGGGATGGAATAAGGACAGAGCTGTCATGTCACAGCACAGCCTTTCCTCCCCATTCTTTAACCTGTCAGCAGCACTATTGTATCTGACCCTGGAACAAGCCCTGACATATATGACAGGTATTTTGGAAGTCCCTGAGACACCAAAGGCAGCAAAAAGGTAGGTGAAAGAGTAGGAGGTGAGAAGAATAGGAGAACTACAGAGCCATGGGAAAGTTCATGGCCAGGCCTATGAGGATAAGTACTTAGGACAATGTGGAACAAGGGCCAAAAAGAGCAGATGGAGGTGAAAGGTAGGGTTTTGGATAGCAGACCTTACTGCTTCTGGCCTTTGGTATGCAAGAGGTGGAACTGGAGTTGTGAGATCTATCAACTATTCTGCACAGGACTGATGGGGATTCTCACCCAAATCAGTCACAAACGCTGCAGGGCAGATCCCCATTTATATGGCCTGAAGTGAGTGAGCCTAGCCACTCACTTTTCCAGCCCTGGCTGGAGAGAGCATGCAGAGGTGTGGGGATGGTAAAGGAAAACAGGGAGGAGGGAGTTCAGAGGTGCTGCTGTAGGGCTCTCACAGAACATCTGATGTTCGTGATTTCTATTTTATTGCCAGTATCATTCCTCCTGAATGGGCTAATAACAGGATAAACTAAAATAATGAGGTGCTTTGAGAGTAGAGTCATTATCAAAATCAAACTTTGCTTGTTTAAAATACTGTGCAGCATTTGTGGAAATTTCCCCCACCCTTGCTTACATCCAGTATAAATTTACTGCCAGTTCTCTTGTCATTGCTGAAGCTATATTGAATTTTAACAGCAACAGTGTATTGTGATTGGAGTGAATTGAATTTTGTTTTCTATTCAGAAATTATTAGATGCACAATGTAGAACTGAATAATAAGGACCTGTTCATAAATGTTTTGTATGTGGTTACACGGAGTCATGTGCCTTCATCACTGCTGTACACAGGGATATCATTACAGGGACTCAATAGGATTGAGCCAAGTGGCCACTTCTACTTTTTTTATGTCAGATGCTGCACAAATGTTATAACCTTGGATGAGGATTTCTACTCAAATCCCAATATGGGTTCCCAAGAAGAAAAATCTCTCTTTCAGGTAGAAAAATCAATTAAAATTAGATTAAGAAAAAGAGGTTGATTTCATTTTCCTATTCTACAGATCTATAAATAGATTATGATCCCACTGTTAAGTGAAAGTCTTCAATCTAGGTGGTTAGAGGTAGGGAGCAGGGGTGAAATAAGCTCCATCAAAATCAGTGAGACTCTGCATCTGCCTTCAAAATAATTTGGAACTTTTTTCTTGGAGAAGGGTCCAGTTTCTGGAAAGAAATTGTGGTTTTTAGGATAAAAGTGAAGTGTCCAGGATTTCGGAGTCTTCAGCATTATATTACTACCAATCCTAGTGTGTAAAAATGCACACCTAAACAGATCAGCTGCATTAGAGCTGGGAAGAGGTAAGGGAGAGGAAAAGAACAAGACCCACAGTAGTGAGACTCCAGAATTCCTTATCACACATACACCATCACAGCATAACTTTGTTTTTTTCTTTCTCCTGTTGTCAAACTTCAGAGAAATTAAAATCAGACAAGTCTGGAAAGGAAATGAAGCTGCTCACTTTATTAGTCTTGATTAACAGCAAATTATTCTCCTAACATTTACTTTTCCTTCATTTATTTAAGAGTGATTACACGCAAATAGCAGTTAAAAACGTCAGGGTTTTAATAATAGTTTTATTTACCACTGTAATTGATTCTGTAGCATCTCTGAAGTCTGAAACACACCCCTCCTGACAAAAAAATCAAAATAGCAGCAATGCATCTTTTTCTCTTTAAAGTACACTCTCCAAAACAGTATAAAGAAAGATGTGGGAGTTTATTTACTATGTTTCTTACTCAGTTATGTGACTGTGTATTTGTTATTCCCATGCTTGGTCCAAGTTTGAAGGTTGTTGAAGGTTGTAGGCTATACTCCCGTATGGAGAACTCTTAAGATCAACTTTAACCTCCTGTGCCCTCAGAAGCTGCTCAAGTGCCCAAGTTTACTCAGTGACCTGTTGATCTGTCCTGTGCTGTGCTCCCCCTGTCACTCTGGAATGGTAGGACTGCCCTGCAGTTTGGGCACAGTGTGGGTGGCACTGAGGTGTAGGAGCTTTTGCTCAGCCATGGCTTTATCCTTCCAAACTGCAGCTCCTGCCAAGCAACACCTGAGGTGCCATGGTGAAGTATCCACCTGGCTGTTCATTGCTAAATTCCTATGTGAATATCTCTTCTTTTTTGCCCTATCACCTCTGCTGAAAACTTACACACCAGAACCCACAGAGACTTCTTTTCAGCTCTAGGTGGTGGTTTCTGTTGTCTTATAAAATCCATGGCTGGGACAAAAACTGAGAGTCTTTTTCAAAAGGAGGGATAGAGCATCTGTTCACAGAGAAAATCCTTTGAGCTTGACATTGTTGTGTCCTTGTCTTTCTGTTTTTTTTTTTTTTTAATTTTCCTTTCATAATTGCTATTTATGCTCATTCGTTCTGCATCTGAGGGCTAATACAAACTAAATGGCTCTACTTTTCCAGAGGTACTGTATATCCTGGAAGAGTTCCCAGGATATCTGTCAGTTCAGATTCACTCTGTTTCTTTTCAATAAAATCTAGCACTGATGGGAGCTCCAACAGCATCATCTCAGAGTGAATGTGACCTTCTGGTGAAGGAAGTCAAGCAATCTTCTCCCTCTGGGATTAGAGCATGGTTATGCCTCATTATTGTGAATAAGTTTTCTACACGGGTTTCTGTATGCTGCATATCTGGGCACCTTCACAGTATATGCACATGTAAATAAATGCTTCCTTTAAGTAGACCCAAAATGTTTGGGAGTGGGAATAAGGAAAGAATCCTATTTTCTGTATTCATTGTTTGAGGTGTTCAAAAAAAGGGGGAAAAGAGCCTTTCTCATCAAACACACAGGTCTCTGAGGAGTTACAAGGAGTAGATTTGTTAAAATCAGAATTGCCTGTTTTGTACATTTGCTTTTGGAATACCCTCACATTTTTAAACAAACTTTATTAGAATTCATATCCAGTTATGGAGCTGTACAGAACTCCTTTAACAAGCATAGTCTGGCTGGAGGCAATGAATCTGTCTTTGTCACTAATGATGTTTGTATTATTTTAACACTGTTGATACTGGGGATTTATAGGGGGGCTGCAAGCAATCATCTTTCAACTGCAGCTCACCTGCCTTGCATGCTAATTAGAAACACACTTTTGCCTCTGGATGTGAGGAACACAGTGGGGTACACAAGGGGGCATGCCCAAAGGATTTCAGTCACATAGTCTGGTTTTTGGAAAACCTCCTTGCAATTCCAGTAACCTTTACTTATTCAGTGAAGGGGGTGGGTGGAACTCCTTTGGCAACATTTTCCAGTAATCTCCATCTTTTCCATGTGATGGGTTTGGTACCCTGTCAGGAGAGTTTGTGATGTGGTCATTTGGTAGAAAGTTATTTTCAGAAGAGCTAAAACAGCTCTCATTTTTTTCAGATGTGAAGGAATCCTGGCCCTGGACCAGGTCCAAGCTGTTCAAGTGCTGAGAAATCTTTTTCCAATGTGCAGTTCAATTGAATCAGTTAAATTTACATTATGTACTTTATATAATATAGTAAGTATTCTATACCAAATGTTATATTTTATGTACCATATAGTATGTGTATAAGAGCATTTATATGTGCTAGTGATTTAAAATGGCTGGAGACATGGGCTGTATCTTCTTTTTCTGTCCTGTGATGCTACTATGAATAAGTGCCAGACGTGATCCCCCAAACACACACTAGGTATATTCTTTTGCTTTAGGTGTGAAAGGGGAACAACCATGTCTGCATGTTCTCTTGGCATAGCTGTCTTTTGCAAAAAGGTTTATTTTGGTTTGCCTGCTTTGCCTTGAAGCAATGGCAGTAAATACAGGGTATTTGATGGTGTTTTGATAATAAACATATGTGATGGTAAATGATGGTGTTGTGGGAAGAAGCTGCCATTCCTTGCCCTGGTTTGTGGGTGCTGAAAGTTGAGTGGGGTTCCCTGGGTGAGAAAGGAAAGTGATTTATGTTTCGGGTCTAGAACATGGAGGAGGGAGCAGGGACCTACTCATGGAAACTAGATATCTCTCAGCTGAGGATTTTCAGAATAATCATTGTTTGTTAAGCACTAATATCCTGTTGTGGGTACCAGAGTTGCATAAATTCATCCAAGATCTTCCTCAGTTCAGGAGGAAGTGGGTTTTTGACTTCCAGAAGATGTGCACAGGATATTTAACATGCTGTTATGCTTACATATCATTCTCTCTTCTGCCATGGCACACATTTCCATGATCCCTTTCAACATCCCAGCCCTCTCCTGTGTTGGCTTGGACAGCAGGCAAAACCAGTTTGGGAACTGCAGTGATAGACACATGTCTACCAATGGCATTGATGTAGGGATAATAGCTGAAGGCTATTTACATAAGGAGATATTTTTTCTAGCCTCTGAAACCCATTGGTTTCTTTAACTTGGACTGTGAAACCTACCACAAAATTAAAGGTCTTCTCCTGTGCTCCAGCCCTAAAGAGACAAGCACTGTGACCTGAGTGAGCAGGGTCTGTTCATGATCCTACACAGAAAGTGGGAAAGGATCAGCACGATTCATTTTTATTCCAGTTATAAAAGATACTTTTTTTATGAGCAGATAAGATATTTTGTCAGGAAATGGTTCTCAGCAGAAACAAGTCTGCCAGGTTCAGAGAGTGGGTTCGGTGCCTACTGGCTCTTGATGCCCTAAAGAAATGAGAGAGCTGTATCCCACCTGCTGTTGTCAGGGCTTGGAGCTCAAGAACCATGACAAATGGTGCACAAGGCAAAAATACCAAAATGAAGGAGGGGAGCGAAAATGATCTACAGTAACTGAGAAAATAAAAAGTTTAATATTCCTTGGCAGTTGTTACCTAACTATTCTCTTTTTTTAGAGTTTAAATTTAACAGTAATGCCCAGGAATATATTGAGCATTTGAGGGAAAGCGCCACAGTCTTGGAAAAAAAATGAGAGAGGAGAAACTAAAAGCCCTGGCACCAACAGAATACTAATTTGAGTCTGTAGCAATTAATTAAATTGATCTTAATTAAATTTTTCCTGCTGGATTCATAAAACAATCTGTAATTCTGCCACCTATGCTGTAAAAATGTAACATATTCCCTTTGAATTTGTAAATGTTCCTAACTGTTATTTTTAATCAAAGGTCCACCTGAGTTTAATTGTTCCATGGGTTTGGTGGGATAAAACACATGAATTTCAGAGGTTACTTGCAGACAAGATGATACTATGATTAACATTGTCATCTGTGAGCTCTTCCTCATTACCATCACCTCTCCATGGACTAAATATTCAGGAGAACATTTAATCCTGAGTCAAGGCTGTGACCTCAGGATGAGAGTCCCAGGCCTGTGTGGTCAGTCCAGCAAAGTGAAGGAGAAGCAGTTTGTGAGAGACAGTGACATAAACTGGCCACGTGCCAGGGCTGGGTGTCCCTTCCTGGCCACCTAAAGGGCAGCACCCAGGGTTGTGCAGAGGATATGTCCTTACCCAATGCTTGTGTGAAGTACAGATTAGCTAAATGCCATCAATGCAGCAGGGCTGTTCTGGTTTTGGGGTTTCTTTTGCAAGTAGCAATGAGGCCTCCAGGAAAATATACTTAGGTAGAGAGAAAATCCTTTCTCTCTGACTTCTTTGAGCAGCACAAACCATATTTTTCCTTCCATACCATACCAGAGAGAAACAAAGACTTGGGGATGTGATCTCTCTCTCCCTCTCTCTGTCTCTCTGTTGTAATGGCCAAGTTTGACCCAGATAGAGCTGCAAGGCCCTGTGTGACTCATCTGAGCCAGTGTATCTCCTAATGAAATCATCTGTAGTCCAGATGGCAAATCCAGCTTCCAAGAGACCCATGAATTGAAATTCACTTATCCCTAATGTTATTTTGAATAATATTGAGTGATTTTTCAGAATTCTACTGTACTGGGCACTCTCCAGATATGTCAAATGGTGTCAAGTGGTTGTTCACTGTGGAACTGGAAAAGGGGATTTTTATGCAAAGAGAGAAGACTGCAAGTATAGGCAACTCTTCTGCATTACTCACTTTGCTAGCTTCAATGTGAAACCTGTTTGCAGAGGTCTTCATGGGTCTTTGAGGTACCTTTTATGGAAAACCTGTCTGAATTTTCTGAATTTCTTCAACAGGCTTGGTATGAGAACATAAGAATTTAAGGCATACACAATAGTTAATTTCCCTTCTGTTTTGATTTTTTTTTGTTGTTGTTGGTTTTTAAAATATCCCATAGAATACTCTATTTGAAATGAAAATTAAAAGTATTCAAGTGGTTATTTTTCTCTTAACAGAAGTGTAAAACTATTTGCACATTTCATAATCATCTCTCTCAAGAAAAAATTTTAATTGAAATTTTTAATCACTTTCTCATTTTTAAATGATGCAGCAGGAGTTCAGCTGACAGCTTTCTAGTAGAAGCAATTGGAAGGCTAAAAGAACTGCCTAATGCAAAAGCTGACCATCAAACAGCAGGAAAAGGTATTTCTGACAATTAAGCCTGCCTCTCCAATCAAAGCTTGCTGAAAAGGGCCAGAGCTTAATTTTCAAGCAGTGTCTGCCAGGAATAATTTTCCTGGCCTGGCCATAGATCACTAGATACAGTTGTTTTCTGCTGGCACATCCAGCCCTGAGCCTGGCCAGGCTTCTTGGGACTCCACATGGAGGATATGATGAAGTTCCACAGGACTTGGTCCTGATGTCTGTCCCTTTCTCATCAGGATCAGATCAGCTGTGCCAGCAAGAGCCCAGACAGCCTTCCCCTAGAGCCTCTCCAAACCCTGCTGTCTGGAGCACATTTGAGTCATGAGTCTGCAGTGCTGCTGCAAGGGGCCCTACAGGACACAGGGGGCTTTGACATCAGAACTAAATGAATGATTAAAAGAGACATAATCAGCTTTTAACATTATGATTCTGAATGTTTCAGCAGAGGCATGATTGATTTACCAAAGGATGCTCTGGCAGATATGAGCTCCTGCCAAACGTTTTCCTGCACAGGACTCTGCCAGAGAAAGCTCCTGCAGCCCATCCTGCACCCACAGGCCATCTAATGTTCAGATTTGTCTCTCATAGGGGTTTGTGACTGTCTGAAGGCAACTTTCCTTGCTTTTTCCAAACTACCTGTGTTCACTGAGGGTCATGGGTCTCTTCCAGATTACGTTAACAGCTCATTAAATAGATAGGAGAAGACAGAAGTCTTGATTCCCAGCCCAGCGAGTTTATTTTTATCCCATGTTCTGGTACATACAAAAGTTCTGAATTATGGTCTTGGATATTGTCTGCTGCATTCTTAGTGGGAATTTTCACAATGTAAATGAAATTCAACTGGTTTGTGTTTATTTATCCTAGCTAAGAGCTGAAAATGCTGCAGTAATGAACAATATATCAAAACGTCAAATTTACATTCAAGCTATTTGGAATTCTCAGTTTTCCAAACAATAAGGCAATAGCTTTAAAAAAAAAGTGATGTCCTACAACGCATCATTGCAGTGCAGCCAAAACTCCTTGGTATTAAAGGCTTCCTTCTCCAGGACATGAAAGTATTACAGACAATTAATTATGCTGTGATCAGCTGAGACATCTTAACTGTAAATCATTGTTGCTTAAATGGCTTCAAAGAATTAATTGTGTGTCTGCCAGCTGAGGGAAATGAAATCTAGCACTAGGAATAATATCAAAGCTAAGGCACCTGTGAAAGAGTCGGAGCAGTGTAGAGGTGCACACCTTGTATTTACATTGGATACCCACCAGCTGAACTCCTCACAATCCTTACAGTCCCTTGTGGCAGATGGCAGTGAGGGAAAAATCCATCTGACTTTTCTTCCTGGTGCTTGTCCCTGTAACACTACAGTAAAGCACTGTGGACTTCATGTTGAGGCACAGCCACCAAGCAGGGTCTCTGTCCCATATGGAATGTGCATTTGGGGCTATCCTAAGATGTAAGGAAGGCTCAGGATGCAGCCACAGCTTTTCTCCAGCCTAGCTCACAGCCTGTGTCTGCATCCAAACACTGGATTTGAGTGAATTCAGGGGAATTCAGTGTCACAAGTAGAGATATGACCACAGTTTCTGGATCCATCCAGAGAAATAAGGAAGGTTCCTAAAGACAGGCACCTTATTACACCCACCCAACATATCAGTAAATCTGCACCATGTGACAAACTTTAAACAAACTGACTTTAGAACTTGCAGTCCAGATTTCAGCCCTCTGTGAGACGTTCACAGATACAATCTTTCAGATATGAGAAAAATAGAGATTGTGGTGAATCTGATATCTAAAATGAAATACATTTATCAGTCTTTGTAACTTATCAAACATTGAAATGTATCCACACTGTAGTACAAACACAGACAGCTTCTGACAATAATCCTATTGAAGTAACAATCTCTGCTCATGCTGAAATTTCATTTAGAAAGATTAAAAATGAAATAAATGTCATTATGTTATTTTTTCTCACATCTCTTCCATGTGTTTAGGGAAGAACAGCTTCTCTTTTAAAGGTCACTGAAGGTGTCTGGGGTCTGTTTTGTATGTAATCTGATTTTCTACACTCTCTGGCTAGACATTCCTTAAAGTCCTTAATATGTCCATAATGCCTATTGCAGAGAAACCCCTTCTGACATCTTAAGAAATCCAGATGGATTATGCTGCTGGGATCCAAACCAGATTCCCTTTCCAGAGCAGATCTTGCTTTCAAGCTAGTGAATTAAGACCATGGAGCTTTACTCCAGACCAAAACAGCCCAGGAGCAAGGACACAAATCCAGCCCTGTCTATAAAAGAGTCACTCTGTGTATCTACCCCAAAAAGGATTGAGCTGTTGCCTCCAGCCTGAAGTTGTGGCCAAACTGAGAGCAGCAGAAGACAGTGTTCTGTCTCACTTCCTTGATGTCACACAACACAACAGAATTTGGCAGAAGTTTTAAGGAAATTGCCTTTGTAAATATCTTGTAGGGGCTGCATAGTTATGACCTCAGGTATCCTAGGAAACATCACTAGGCATGAAACTTCTTTAGTACCACCTCACTGTCTCTGCTACCAGTTCATGGGATGAGATTCACAAAGCAGATATCTCCAAGCCACCCTAACATTGCTAAGAGTCAGTGGAGAGAAAAAAACACTTCTAAGATGAGATTCATCTAAGCCATAAGAATTGTGCTTTATTTTTTCCTTCAGTAATTAGCATGGAAGCCTAAGGTGACTACCTCAGTTGTAGTCATCCAGAACTGGATGGGATGAATTCCAAACACAATGAATAAGCTCCTCAAGAGTAATAATCTTATTTATACTACAAAGTATTCTGTGCTTCCTCAGGGTGCAGGAAGCTTTTAGCTGATGTAAGCATACTGCCAAAACGAATAGTCTTATCCGTGGCTGTGCAGTCTCTCCCACTCTTTTCTGCTGGGGAAAAAGGTTGATGTGGCCATGTCCTAAATTGCACAAACTGCTGTGGCTGGAAACAAATTATTTTCAAAGCTTCATATGCTGGTAAATCTACCATATCTTTAGTCACTTTGTTCAGTGATTCCTTTCACTGTTACAAGAGAGGTCATGCTTTATGTGTTGAAATCCTTGTCATTAATTTCTAATCAGCCTTTGCTTCTAGATTTTGCAGTATGTATTGTCAGCCACTTCTCTGCATGTTTTCAAAAATCTGAGTCAGCAATGTCATGGTGAGACCCTGTCTTTAAGCAAACTGAAAGAGAATAATCAGTACCACTCCATCTGATGCTCTATGGGTCTACACTGATTTCTGATTAAATAAAAAATGTCCTTAGGTTTGGAAATCTGAAAGGATCAGTCTATAAAATATTTCATTTCACATCATGTGATAAGTAGCTTCCACTCCATAAATTCTTTTCCAGCTGGTGCTGGAGACAGACAGGTTCTGTGTGGGTTTTTGTCCAAAGCAAATCATCATAGTCTCAGTCTCTCTCAGTAATTGCAATTATTCACCATGTATTGTGACTTGCAAATGAGGCTTGTGAAGACCATTCAGAAACAAGCCATCCACAAATACACAGATTAAGAAGGCTATTGATATGTGTCTTGCTCTAGAATATTTTGCCATCTCTTTCAGCACGAGTTTTGTAGCAGTATGAATCTTGATCAATGATCCCTGCCTGCCACATGAAGACAAAAGGAGTGTTGTGCCATACACAGTGGGGCTGCAAAAGGCTTGGACTCCTGCCTTGGGATGTGTCTTACCCAAAATACACAGCCAGTATCTGCTGTTCTTCTGGCACTGCAGAGCCTTAGGGCCTGGACTCTTGATGCTGGTATCCAGGGGAAGTCATGAATTATCACAGCTTGGTGGAGGCTTGTTAGAGACATGAGAATTTCACTTAACTGGAAAGGCTGAAAGTTTCACTTGACTGGGAACTAAGTCCAGGTGGCAGTGGACTGCAGGGCTATGGGTGCTCCCTCCACAGCCTTGGGAAGGGTCCTGAGCCCTCCAGTGAATCTGGGAGACATATTTTAAAGTTGTCTGCTCTCTTTTCCAGCCACTTTCCTCCTAAGCACATTGTCTGGAGGGTGACTCCCTGCCTGTTTTGGGGAAGCATTTGGAGACACAGAAACACAGGGAGATAAGAAGGGGAAAAGTACAGCTCAAAACCAAAATGGTTAAAAGTGATCTTCAAATGTCAGGCTGCCTCAGGGAAACAAAAGCTCACCTCAGCTCCATTTAGAGGGATGTTGGGTAGAAGGAATTTTATTCTTTCAAATGTATGTGCATTTCTAATGCATAAAAATGTAGTTAAATGCAGGCCTCTGTGTGACTGAAGAGCGAGTATTAAACATAAACGGGTTGCTTCACATCTGGAAGGAAAGCAAATCAGCATTGCTTCTCCACAGGGTGAAACTGAAATGTGAGCCTTGCAATCTTATTACTAGGCCAGGGAGAAATGATATAGAGAGTTGAGAATCAGTATGAGGTAAAATATGCCATTAAACTATCAGATGAAATCAGGACAAAAGAGAAGAAATGCAGGCACAGGAGGAAAGAGAAGAACAAATTTTGTCTTTTGGACAGGGACAGATTGAGGGGGTTTTGTGTGGTGGTCTAATACATGTTTTTAGGAGCTGCTCTGTCTCAATGAAAAAAACTGTAATTTGGGAGAAAGTTTCTATGATCTTCAACAATTTTACCTTTTATTTCTCTGTTTCTCTGACAGTTTTTTGTGTGCTTTGTTACTTAAAACAAGGAATTTAGAGGAAAAGGCTTCTCCATGAACTGGTCTGAAGAACCATAATCCAACACAATCTCAAGATAGTCAAGAAAATGTAGCTTCCTTACATGAAGAACATTGTGGTTTCTCAGCCAGATAGGAAATGTCTGAATAGATGCACTGATTACAACTACAGCTTGCATGATCCTTTTCCAGCTTTTTCCTTTCCCAAAAACCTACATGGGAACACTGCCTTACTCAGCAAATAGCATGAATAGTTCACAGTGAGTAGGTACTGAGTAGGACACAGAGAGAGACACAAAGTCAGCTTTTGTTAGCTGATGATTAATTCTGCTTTCAATGAAAAGAATAATGTAATTTATTTAATCTATAATGTTTAATCTATTTAATATTTTTATTATTATAATTTTCCTCCTTCAGATTGTAAAGCTTTCCCCTTACATAATACTGTTTCCAGCATAATCTATTCCACCAACATAATAATTTATTTAAGAATTTTTTCTTTGTAATGCACTCCTGACAATGCATATGCAAACACCTGCTTAGAAATGTGAAGACAGTTTATTTAGAGAAGCAAATCTAACATCTATGTTTTAAAATCAGAAGACAGAAGCATCAAAATAAATGCAGAAGCTGCCTCTGAAACTGCCCCTGTGTGAGCTTAACTCTGCATTTGCTGATCCTTATTCATTGTCATGAGGTGCTAATCTCCAATTCCTCATCATTTCTTTCTGGTTTCAGATGGTTACAGCAAAGAACCAAAACAAATTTTCTGTCATCCAGCCTAGCTGAAGAGAAAAGTGGAAGATTGAAATAAGCATCTTGACCACAGGTGATTGTCAGCAAAGAGAGGCTCCACAAATAACAGGTAAATCTGGGATTGCTGTGCTTTGCCTGCAGGAGGTGGTTTACACATCTGAAAGTAGAGTAGGATTAGAAAGAACCTCAGTATGTGATGACAGGCAGCAAGAATATGAATCTTTATATCTAGAGGCTGACATTAACTTCCATATGCTCCTCAGAGGAAGCTTATAAGTGAATAACCTGCTGAATAGGATCGCACTAATTAAACTGAATTATTTGAAAGAAAGAAAAAATGGTGTTTATCAAGGAATTCACTCAGAGCACATACTGCTGCCAGCCTTGTTTTAATTTACCTAATATTGCTGCAGTCTACGTGAAACTCTTCTAGGATTCTAAAGTGCCATTGTCACATTTAGATTTTCCTGAAGAATAAGGGGGGTCATCTGGGGAGAAGCTAAGCAGGATTAGGCTGCTGTAGAATTGTGCTGTTTTTTTTCTTTGAAATATCTCAGGTCTTACTTGAAGCTCCCATCCTGGAAAGATTGCACTTCTCAAAAATTTGTTTTGCTTGGGTTCTCTATGACTCTGCAATAATCTTTACCCTCAGTCAAGCAAACAACAGCACATCTGTGCTTTATAATGAAGCTTTTGTTAACAGAAATTTAATGAGCCAGAAGACACAAGTCACAGTTCTGGTGTGGGCTCTGGGAAATCTCTCCTAACCCAAGAAATCTCTCCTAATCCTAATCTCTGCTAACCCAGTATTTGGCTGTACCAGAAGATTCAACAAGGCTAAGGAACATTCCCAGGCCTGGTGTTGACACAGGTGATCTATGACTCTCCAAAATTATTTTTTCTTTCTGAGGAGATGATCAGAGACTGTTGCAATAGTCAGTTTTGGATACAGCCATCCTATTTCTGCAGGGCAAAAGAATTTAGTATTATTGTTATAAATGTTTTTTTGATGCTGTCTGGCTTCAGTTCCACATAAGAGGAATGTTAATTTAATATTATGGGTAATGCACCAGTGTCCAAACTTCTAAGTTTTCATGTTATGAATAAGACTGTAGACCATCTGCTTTATTTCACTCATCTTGTTAACCAGCATGTTAGAACTTTTTGCCACACAGTTCCTCCTCTTCTTCATGCATCTAATTTGCAAGTGTGAACCCCACTTTGTGATTAGGCTTTCATTTGGTAGTCAAGAAAACACCCAAAATGTGAGAGTTCTCCATCTGTTATGGTAGCAAAGTTTAAATTCAGCCCCAGTGCAATGTGAAATATTAAGCCATGCTGCATCCAAGCTGGTGACTGGATTCACTGAAATCAGTGCAGAGACTCTGGGCTCTTTCTGATTGATGGGAGAAGATATTTATATTCTATATTCAGATATATAATTGCATCTATAGTTAGGAGTGCATTATGATTTTTGTCAGTGAGCAATTCTGGTGAAAAGTTACCTCTCCTATAAGCAGACTTTTGAATGTTTTTCAGTCACCTTTCTCTTTTTTGTAGTTGAGCAATTTACATTTCTTCCTTTTCCTAGGAATGGGCTATTTCTTGGGCACTGGTCGTAATTTCCGGGTCAGCTAAGAAACCTTCTTTTTATTTCCTACTTAAATGCTGTGTAGTAAAGAACTGTTGAGTTGGAAAATGTTAGCTTCATTTATCTATTGTTGAGTTTTGCTGAGAAAGGGGATGGCTAGTTCATATGCTGTGTCCATTTTCAGAGGTAAAATGTATTTAATTGGGCTATTTTTGCTGCAAGTTCACAAAGTTTCTACAGCATGGACTCAAATTAAGCAACTGAATCTGATATGAAGGAATTGAGACTGACCCAGCACTCTTGTAGCACCACAGTGAGTTGTTGTGGTTGGCAGGAGGGGGCAAAGTTCCCCATGAAGTGCATTCACGCCACATGAAATAGAAGATGCTGGGATCTCTCCAGAAGTTCCTTAAGAGAGTAGGTTAGAGAATGTAGCTAACCAATTCAAGCAAAACTGTGTGAATACCTTCCACTGCTCATAGCAGTGCTTGGGAGAGGTAAGGTGTCAGCAATAAGTAAACTCTGGTGCCTCAGGATCAGCCCAGGGCTGTTGTTTCTCCTCACCTTACTGCAGGTGTTTACAGTGTGAACAGCTCTGCCTGTGCCACTTACTGCACCTGCTTCACAGTCAGTGATGAGAAATAAATACACAGAGTATTTATCTTCTTCCACATGCCTATCTTACCCTGAGATAAATTACACACAGTTCCTCTCTGCTCCTGCTGAGAGAGCTCAAGGTGATTCATTCAGATTCAGGAACCCAGTTTGGAGACATTTCTTTTCAAACAGGTAAAGTCTATGCTATTGCTCTCAGGTTGGTGATCCAGAATTAGTGTCTGACCTTAGTTCCCCTATTTTTCACTACATCTCTGAGCTGTCACATAGTAATAAAAAGTAACCTCCAGCTTTCTTGAGTCAGACAGGAAAAGAAAAAAAAAAAAAAAAAGAGTTTCCAGAAAGGTTGTTTATGTATAAATTTATGAGGCAAGCTGAAGGAGAGAAGTTACTATTCACTTCCCCTCCTAAAAGCCCTCAAAAGTAACACCAGGCAGTCCTGTAGATTGCAGTTGTGATAGGTTCTGTTTGGGGCTCAGTTATACTGATGAATTCAGTAAACCCACAAATAATTGTTTTTGCATAGTTGCTGCTGGCTTCTAGCATGTGTGCTGTGGCATTCCTGAGGTGCTTTGGGATGTTTCTATGGGTGTAAACTGTTGGCAAAGGAGGATTTATTTCTGGTATTGAGGACAGGTGGGTTGTGAGATCTGGCTCTCCCACCATCATGGTAAACACTTATCTCTGCCATAGCACATGAGTTCCTTTACTCTGATAAACTGGTTATCCAACCAAATTGAGGCATCTGAAAAGAGATGTCATCAATAGATCAGGGCAGATGCACACTGCAGAAGTCAGTTTCCCTACACCAAGAGAATGTACTCTCTCAACTTCAGAACACAGACATCTCCCTGTACCTCTAGATCTCACACAGACTTCTTGGGGTCTGGAAAATCCATTTGCCACAGGACCACCCTCATCTCAGTAAAGCCCTCTTCTTTCCCTGACAAGAGCCTACTGAAGCTTGGATTACTTGCTCTCAGACAGCCCTCTTCTGAGAGCAAAAGCGTTCATTTCTGTACTCCCATCATTGGCTCTTGAGCAGGATTTGGAAGCTCAACAATGCATTGTACCTGCTTGCTGAAGAGGTCCAGGCTGGAGGGTTTCACATTTTCCTTCAAATAACTATCTGCTTCAATTATTTGAGCTTGCCAGCGGTTAAATATTTATTGCTGAGAGATCTGAACACATCACCTTCTGCACAGAGGAGAGCTCTAACTTTCTTCTGTCCCTGCAGCTTTCTTTTCCCCTGGGTAGGGAGAATTCCAACTCCAATCTGCTTTCAACACAAATTGCAAGGCCTGCAGGTTTGATTGGAGCTGCAATTTCCTGAAGCTATCTTCAACAGTATGACATCTTGTCCCATGCTTAGAGCTGCTAAGGGAATCTCTATAATTTTCTGGATGCAGCAGCTTTTGCAGCATCCTTAGAATTGCCAGGTGAGATCCCATCACCAGTATATCTTACCCAGCACATTTTTGGGGTCTTTTTTTCCTTAGTAAAACCAGCAATACTGGAGCTGTAGAAAGATATAAATCTCAGGTAATACATGGTTTCATTGTACATTGCTGAATTCCTGTTATATCTCCTGATATCACCTTTACTTAGCACATCCAGCTGTCTCTCTGAATATCATTCTTAGCACTGCACTATTTAATTCAATACTTCTAAAACCCACTTGTGGACTTTGTGAAATATTTCAGCAGGAGAAATATTCTCTTGCAAGATCTAATACCTAAGATGGAAAGCATTTCTAGGCTGTTTCTCCTTGAATATGCTGCAGCACCAGGATTTTGATGAGTGATTATTGGAGGTTTGTAGAAGAGCTAGTGGAATACATCTCTTCTACCAGCATTGTGCAGTAGGTTGTGAGTAGAGAGCTTTGACCTGCAGTCCTGTAAAACCCAGACTCCCCAAGGATGCCCCACATTTCCCTCTGCACTGTGTGTCACCCAGCCCACAGCACAGGTACAGCTGTGGAGGGAGAGCAAAAGGGAAAGCCTGGATTTTTCAGAGGAATGTGCAAATAGCCAAAGAGATACATAGGGACCAGAAAGTATTCTACAAAAAGTCCTCTAATTTCTCAAAACCAAAAGATCCCCATGTGAAAGGAAGCAAAGTACAATGATCTCTTACGATCATGAGAAATGCCAAGAGAAAGGTACAAAGAGAGAGTACTGTCATCAACTTCTGTCCATCTTCAAGAAGAGGTGGATTGTCTGCCGTCCTATATGTCCTCCAGTCCCACTTTCAGTTTTGATTAGTTCCTTGAAGGCAGATCGCTTTGCTGTTTTATATTTCCCTGTAGAAATAGGACTTCTATTGTGAAATGGAATTAAAACAATATTTTTAAGGATTTTTTTTTTGTGTGTGTGTGTGTGTGTGTGGAAAAAGATTTAACAGTTGTCTATGTAAGCTGGAAAGGTAGAAGAGCCCAGTTCATAGATGCCACTCCAAAAGTCACTTTCCTGGAGAAGACTTTAACAAAGGGTGTCCTTATTTCTACCCCCTCCTCCAGTACAGTTGTGTTAAGTATTGCAGCACAAAAACTGAAAGCCCACTGATGGGGGCTGGAGGAATTTAAAAGCCATTGAATCATTACAGTAATGGGTGCAGTGAGAGTGTTCTCAGAAAAACAAATATACTACAAGAGGCAGAAAAACAGAAAGGTGATTGGATGAAGCCAATTTAAAGTGAGAAATGCACCTTCATGACAGGAGAAACAGAAGATGCTGGAAATAAGCAGTTGGGGAATAGCAGTGCCAGGAAATATAGAGATTTTTCTCTCTAGACACTTGACTGTGTTCTTACAAAATTGTGTAAGTGTGCTGGTGTCAACAGAGAGACCAGATTAATTGTGAGCAGAATTGGGAACTACTGTGTAAATAAGGATAGCTGCACTGGAGTCATGAACTTCAGCGAGAACCTGTTGTTTGAGAGCTGATTTAGTTTCAGAAGTCATTACTTTGCTATTGGTATACTTCCCTGTAGAAGGATTAGATGAAGTCATTCAAATTCCTGGTGGGCATCTATCTACATCTGAAATCCTGCCACCTTTCCTGTTTGTCAATACATCAGCTAATCCATTAGAGATAAAAGGGAAATCAGACTGCAGGAATCAGATTTCTCTTTGATATAGCTCTAAGCTAAAAACTGCCTCTACCAATGCATGAACTGTAATTTTCACACAATACTGGCTAACCTGGATAAAAAGAGGTTTCAGTCTCCAGACTTATTCCTCTAGCACTATTCACTAACTGAACATTTCTTTTTAATTTCAATACATTTTCCTCACATCTAGCCAGGCTTTCTTTCTATCTAAATCCAAAAATGATGATAATTTCTTAATCCATAATGCAGCCATACAATATTTATGCTGTGTGGCAATAGACAAGAATGATTACAGCTGTCTGGAGAACTAGACAGAGTATGTAACCTCCAGGCAAAAGCTTAAGGTGTAACAGTTCTCACTGAAGTTTTCTGCCTTCAGAAACAGCTCAGAAGCACCCACAACATATTCCCTCAGCCCTCCCACAGCTGCAAGTGGTGCCTTACTGTCTGTTCTTGAAGGTGAGGAAACCAGAATTAATCTTGTTGGTGACACCAAAATAAGTAGCCCTGCTCTGTGGCCTTGCTGCTTGTCTGCACAGGCTCTGATGCTCACCAGACCTTTGGTGAATTGGTTCTGCTCGACAGACAATCCAAAAAGCACAACCAGCAAAAAGTAAAATGCTTTTTGCCTGCTCTGAGAGTTGAACCAATCCAGCAGGCGTCACACACAGAAAGTGGCACAGGGAAAGGGAAAGAAACAGGAGGAGGAGGAAGAAGGAAGAGCACCCTCTTCCACAGCAGCAAACCCTCACTTTAAAGCAGCTCATCATGTGTGTAGCACAGTAGGTCCTATGACTTGAAAGGGAGCCCCAAGTATTTCTAGTGACTCAGAGGGACATGGGCTCATGCATCAGAGAGCAATAGATTGTGATGTGAACTCACAATGAGATCTATCTCTTCTCCAGCCCTGATAAATGCCCTTTTCATTTTTCCTCAAGGAATTTTGCTTCTGAGAAGAACAGTTCCTCCAGGACCATGTGCATAACTCAGAAAATAATCTAGATACCAGCTCAACTAAATATCCTTCCTCCTCCCCCCATAGCTCACCTCAGATAAACAACGAGTTAACTGCTGCTGACTGGTGTTAACTAATTAGCATTGGCTCTTAAGAACTCATCTGATTACACTCTTCATTACAGTTGGAAGAAAACAGTTTCTGCTTCCTTAATAATATATGGGTTAATGTATTCATATCCAAAATCAATACAATTTTTTTTTCTCCCACTGTTAGTCTTGAAGTGAGTAATGGTTATTTTTCTAATCTATTAGGAACTGTATAGTAATTATATTTTTTTATATTCCCTTTCTCTGGAGCCTTGTTAGGTTATAAATTAATCATTAATTGATTTTAAAATGCAAGGGTTTGGAATTTTAATTTTAAAGAAATTTGAATTCTAATGCTTCAGAGCCTGCCTCAGGCAGAGAGGAACTGAATTTTAAAATAAGCTTTGTCCATTTTACTGTTTTTCAGAATAAGTGCAAGTTTTCTTATAGACTGTGAGTCACTGGAATAGTCAGCAAATGCTTGTACATGTTTTCAACTCTCGTTGTTAGAAGTATCCCAATTTTTCTATGTGCCCATTAGCTGTGAAATACTCTCGTGCACAGACACAGGGGAATGTCCCAGATCTCTCTTACGAGGAAAGAAGAAGAGGGACAAAGCTGTGCACAAGTACAGGCACACACAGGGGCACACAGCTCTGCTTCCCATTCCAGCCTGGCAGCCAGACCTGCACAAGGACAGCTCCAGCACAGTGATAATCCAGTTACAGGGATTGCATGAGACATTTAAATAGTGATAAGAGAAATACCCCAGCTTCCTTTTGCTACTTAAGTCAGCAGATAGCAAACACCTTGCTAGGCAAGTGATTACCAATAAGTAACATGTAATTCCACTCTAAAATCCCTGCACATCATGTAACAAGGATTAATTTTTAATTATTTTCCTTTTTTCTTTTCTTTTTTATTGCATTTCCTTACTTTCCCTTTTCCTCCCATTTGCCAAATGCTGAGGCAATTTTGTTGGACACAAAAACTTTATCTCCTTTCATTTGTAGCAATTTCCTAGGTTCTAATATGTTTTCCTACACAAAGACACATTTGCTAAATAAATAAATAAATAAATAAATAAATTTTTTAAAAGTAGTAGTCTTCTGTTCAGCAGAAGAAAGAGAATAGATGTACCTTGCTGTGGCAGATGTACCTCTGCCCATATCTATAAATATTTGGCATTTTTGAGTCTTAGCTCATTTTACTGGCTGATGACCTGGCTGGTGAGAATACATGGGAAGGCATCTATGCCTGATTTAACTAATGCTTTTGGAACCAATATTTCCTACACAGCCAAAAACCATAGACCTCATTCCAGGCAGTTTTGAAACTCACAGAGCAGCACTCTTAATACTGAAAGTGGTCTATAGCTCAACTACTAAAATTCAGAAAAAAGAAAAAAACTTATTCACCTCATGTAGGTTATTTTAAAAATGAGTGGGCTTAAAGCTTTATATTGCCATTGCTTCCTGAGCCTAAGGATTTGTGATTTAAGGAGACTTTTCATCCATCTAAGCCAAGAGGCACATAAGTTTCTGCTGAGTAAAAAAAGAATTAAGTGACTCTTGCTTCAGTTGCTAGGCATGGCATGATGTAGAGGGAAGCAGTGCATAACTGATGGAAGAAGGTGAGATGTTCCCTTGTAGCATATGAGGAGCAACAGCTAAGCTGTGCTCTATGAGCAGGAATTAAAAGCAGCCTCTTGCTTAGTCAATTGCTTATCCAAATGAGGAGAGCAAGGTGTGAGGAGAATTAATGACTTGTTGGCTTGGTTGATCAGTCTCATAACTGCTCAAACCCAACAGACATTGAATAATCAGCAACTTCCATTGCTGGGCACATGAGTAAAACTCTGCATGTGTCACATAAAGGATGAGAATAACCAGGTTAAACCATAACTGAAGATAATCATTTGATGCACAGTCCAATGTATTGATAAGCAAGGATGGCAACACTCCAGTTTCACAAATGAGGTGTGCTGAAACAATGCCAAGGACTGGTTTATTCACTTTCAGAAGGTACATTCAATGCTCTCCAGCACCTCTGAGCTCTGGGGTTAAGGCGTAATGCCAAAATGCTCCTGAAACACAGCAGTGATGTGCTGCTGGTATCACTGTTCCTGTTCACAGAATAATAGAACATTTCAATAAAGAGTCAATGCACCAGTCTAGCCCAGTGTGAAAAGTCAGGGCTGTGCAGTCTGGCTAGTGATAAACAGCAGAAAAAAATGAAGGCCAAACCATGCTGTGTGTGTGACATAGCTCCTTCCATGCTTTATTCTGCAAGAGAGGTTGGCATGGTCCTGGGAGACAAGTTGAGGGAGGTTAAAGCATAAAAAGTCAGTCGGTTTGCAAATTAAAATGCAGGTCCCCTTCCCACTCACCTCCTTGCTGGACCTCCCAGCTGAAAACAAATAGAACTGACTGAAACCATTTTTTTTACTTATTTAAGAAATATTGTAATGCATGCTCTGAGGAAAAGAAAAATCTGTGCCCATGCATATATCTCTGCTTGCTCCAGTTATCCTGAATATGCATCACTGCCTGCTACTTCTGGCAGTATTCCAGCTCCTCTCCTCTCCTCTCCTCTCCTCTCCTCTCCTCTCCTCTCCCCTGCTTTTATGTTTCAGCAGGGATAAGCAGAGGACACTTCAAACTGACCCTCTCTTGATTTCCTTTTTTCAGCCCACTCTCTATCAAAAAAGTGAATTCCAGCCAGGTTTGAAGAGCTGCAGGCCAGGGAAGGCACTGTGCTTTCTGTGTGTGAGCAGAAGGAGCTACCCCATGATGGTCTGTCCCTGTGGCAGTCAGTGCTCCCAGTGAGCTGAGGAAAGGGCAAAAACAAAGGAACAGCACAATAGAGTCCAGGAATCAGACTTGGGAATAAGGCACTTGACTAATTGCATCACAAGCCATCATTGAGTTTTATTCTCTAATTGGGAACAAGGCCCTAGACAGGAAATGAGCTCCTGGACTTTGAAAAGCCCAAGCAACTAAGCAGGCTGCACCAGCCAGATGTAACCAGCCAGCCTGCTGTCTGAAGTTGTCTGATGCAAAACCTCTGGGAAACTTGAATGTTTAAGAAGAAGAAATAGAAGTATTGAAAAGCCAGAAACATATCTCTTTGGAGACAAGGCAAATTTATCAAAGGAATATGACTCTACTCTCGTCCATAGAGGTTTAGACTCTCAGGGCTGGTCCGTCAGAATTTTGTGGCTGATGTTAAACGACCATCAGCAGCATCTCTGACATGGCACAGTGCTGGCTTTTCCTAGGATGCACCACTGTATAGCCAAGGAAAGAGGCAAGGCACCTTGCAATTTCCTTAGGAAACCAGGATCCTCCTAAGTCAGCATGGAAGCACTCCAGTCTTCATGCCAAGCTGGAAAAACAATAGCTTTTAGGTTGAAATTCCAATCTATCCTCCCAGGGGCTGTGTCTCAACACACTAACACACACAACACCCAGAGTTTCTAAGTCAATCAGGTCCTTGGGAGATGCAGCCCAGAACTGCTGCCCTGACAGCCCTGCAGCAGCCCTGGCTGCCTCCTCCCCATTTGTGGGCTCTCTGGAATCTCTCTGGGAGCTGTCCCCAGGCAGCTCCAATGCCAGCTCCAGTGGGGGCCCAAATCCCATTTGCTGGGTACTCCTGGCCCGTGGCAGAGTTAACACATTCCCCAGCTGGGCAATGCTGTGTTCAGGGCCATGCATAAACACTTTACTGCTGGCCATTAAATTTTATTGCTCTCTCTAATATGCTTTGAGATAACTAAACTGATGAAAGAGGCATTTAAATTGTTTTAACAGTTCCTACTTCACATAATCTGTTTCACAGCAGTGTCTTATGGTTTTACCCATTTAAAATGTGTTTGTTGTTTTTTTTAATCAAGGGATTTGCACTATGACCTTTAAGCAACAGCAGCCCCTGCTAGAAAACAGCTGGCAATGCAGTGTGTAATACAATCTATGGAGATTAAATTCATTTCATTCCCTCTTAAAGCAGAAGACTGGGAGGCTGGTGGATCCACTGGGATTTTGGTGGATTGAATTCTTTTTTATTTTGAAAGGAGAACAGAGACTATATGAGCGAAAAAATAATAGACATCTTTTTGCTCTGTGGATTTATCCCCACCCTGAATTACTTGGCTGGCCTGGATAAGAGAAGACACATCAGTACCTTTTTCAGGCTAAGGTCTAGGACCAACAAGTTTCCAGTTCTGGAAGTACTGAGATACATCTAGATAACTGTGTGCAAACCACTTGAAAGATAAACCAAACATTTTTGCTCTTCCTGACTTAGCAAGGAGATATAGACTCAATTTTTGGTGATGATGAGTGATGTGGGTCACTCCAGTGATGTAGGTCAGCCCCCAGGCCAGGTTGAGCTGGGCTGATCTGTTCTGATGGACAGCTTGGTGGGACACTTCGTCTAAGTGGGAGACACAGCAATAGCTTCACCAAAAGCTGCTGCATTTCAGGACAAATGCAATCCCATGATTACCATTATCTTCATCCAGCTGTGGGTGAGGGCACAAAGCCACCTGCTGCCCACTGAGCCCGGCAGACAAACGTGTGAGAGAGGCACAGCTGCACAGAGAGTGGAGCAAAAGACCAGAGTGACAATTTGGGTACCTAAAAACTTATCTCTGCACACACCTTCCAGTTAATTAAGCTACCTTAATTTATCACTGGGCTGTCTCTGAAACAAATTAGGCCTTTCTCTCCATCCTGATGCAGGGCACCATCATCAGTGAAGGCAGAGCAACAGGCTGCATTTAAAAATTCCTTTTATGTCCAGAGCTTCAGAGCTGTTTCTGCAGTTTATGTTCACACCTGAAGCTTCCTTGCATGCTCCACCTGACAGAAACATGGCATGGCCAATATAAAAGCATTTGCTCCTGTCTCTCTTCAAAAAGCCCTTTTGCCATGATGAGAAGCACCCTGATGTTTTGTTTTACAAACGGGCTCAGAGCTGCCTGGGGAGATTTCTGTTGAGTCTTCAAGGCAAACTCAACCTGACCCTGCAGTGGCAGCCTCCTGCCTGAGCTCTGACCTTTCCTTCAAAGCACAGGGCACACCTGAGCTGCCAGCTGCTCTGGGGAAACTCTCCTGGGTTTTTCTTGGGGTGCATATATTGCAGGTGGCTTTTCACCCTTTGGAAAATGTCTATAGAACCAATGAAACCTCAGGAAATAAAATAACGGCCATATGTATTGCATATTCCTTTCCTTCCCCTTATTACTTTACCAAAGATACACAAATTAATGAACTTTAATGGAAGCCATATCAGTGAAAATCTGCCACAGAAGAAAGGTTTCCTGCTTGCCAAGATGACAANCTCCCAGGTCAGATTATTAGAACGTGTAAATCAGTGTTATACACCAAAGCTCAAGGGAGGCTGTACAGTTGCTCACTAGACAGTCTGTGCTATTGTACTTTTTCATGTACATATCTATGAACCGTGTACTTAGATCATATTTGTTCTGTCTTCCCCTCCTCTCCCCATTTTGAGGATTAAAAATTAAATTATATGGTTCCTTACTTACCCACTTCCTTTCCAGCCCATTAACTTCATCCTTCTTCTTTTCAGGTCCTACAAAGGGATGGAAAACTTCCTTTATGCTTAGGGAATTTGGGGAATGATACCATGATATCTGGGTGAAGGGATGCTGGGAGAGTATTATTTGCAATCACAACTTTCAGGGCTACGCTTTAATATAAAATGAGGAAGAAAATATCTTTCAGCAGAGCTGTTTGAGAGTTCACATTTGAAATATTTGGTGGATGGTTAGTTTCCACAGCATGAAAAATTATGCAATGGGAAAATGTTCCTACTGCTTAAAATCAAAATCATATTTTTTTTCATCACAGAAATACTTTGTTCCATCTCAGAAAGCAAAAAGCACTGCTCTTATGCTCAGAGGAGGCACATTTTACATTTTAAATTTTGGGGAAGGGAAAGTCTTCACTGCAATAAAGGAGAATAAATGTTTAAAATGATCTTTAAATCACTGCCCCTTCACACCACACCACCAGGCAGGCCTGTTAGCTCGGTGCTGCAGAGATTCAAAGCCTGCTATTTTGCATCCAAGACACAGCAATATGGTAACTATTATCTTGCTTTGGGCTGAATAATTTTTTATTGAAAGAATATGATGTCTTTAGGGTCTTTTTGCTGAAGGTATTTCCACATCCCAAAAATTACCATGACACACAGACATTGATTCTCCTCAACACAGAGGGCAAGGACTGAATGGGCCAAGATGACTGAAAAATAAAGATAGTAGGAACTCTTGGTTGTAATGAAGGTACTTCCAGGCCAATTCCAATGCTAAAAGATTGAGGTTCATTTAGCCTGTTGTCCTTAAAATTCTTTGTGATTTGTTCCTCAAAACCAAGTTCATTGGGCATAGTGACAACTCTATAGACTGCTGGAGACAAAAAACAGTCTTCTTGTAAGCCTTTCTACTGGGTTCATGTTACTAATGATTATTTGAATCCCTTTCTGTCCCTCTACTTTGGCCACTATTGCAGCATAAGATTTCTTGCTCATATGTCACATCAGCTTTGCACTGTAATGTAAAGAGCAGAAAAAACACACTTTTCCAGTTTTATTTAATTGGCCACCATTTGCATTTACACGACAAACGGTTTCCAGCATTAAAGGTGATCTGCCATATCAATTCCTGATTCGTGCTGTGGGTGCAAAAAAAATAAATCAAGCTGGGATTCTCTCAGTACCAAAACTAAACAGTGAAAAGCAGTGGTGAAACTTTTTCTTCCATGCTGTTTTCTCACCATTAGCTTTCACCACCTGGTTCAGCTTCTCTGGTCTCCCTAGTCTGAGTGTACATCTCTGCTGCAGCTGTCCATCCTTCCCTCCTCCACACACCTATACAGGAGTGGAATTTTACAGTTCATCAATACTAAAAACAACCTGAAAGTCTAATTTTAGGTTTAAGACTGTCAGTTAACTAAATTATAAGAGTTATCTTTTAACATAAATCTCTTTTGCCTAACTCCCAATCAGTTCTGAGAATGTGTTCTACCCAGAACTTGCCATAAGATAAATTGTAAATGTGTGCCAGCAATCAGACTGAGAATCAGTGTTTAATACTAATTATCATTCTGCAGAGAGTAAAACATTGCATACAGCCTGGCTGCCTTCAAATATGCAAAGTCCCTGCTGCAAGGAATGATGTTAATTTATACTAAACCCACCTGAACACATGGCTTATCTTGTCTTCCATTTTTATTCTTTAAAAAAAAAAAACTACAAAAAAAATTTATGTCAGCTTTAAAACCTGGTGTGGTCCTCCTGAAAACACAAAATACTTTCTTACTGAATTGGCATAAAATGAGAGCCATGGAGCAGATCTGGTGTATCCTATCTGGAAGGTTTGATATGGCTTGGATTGTTGTCCTTCCTAACAGAGTAATAGAATATAGCTAAGCAAGGGTTTTATTAAAAAATTAAAACATATTCCAAGGTTTTCATTACTGATTTTCATCTAAGTTCCTTATATATTTTTATTGCATATGTAAATCTGAAACCACAAAATAGTTGGGGTGTTTTTAAAGTAAAATGTTCAAAATTTTGGAAATAAGATGCATTGCTANGCTTGCAAATCACAGACTATGGTGGCTGCACTGTGAGGGTTGCAATCGCGAGTGGCCTTTCCATTTTGGGGGTTAGTGTGCTAAGTTAAAAACCTAAAAGAAAACCTTTAATTTAGGTTAATGGGATGTCAAATATTAAATAGATTAAGGCATATTATATATATATANCCCAGTGAAGGATCTAGTCCTAGTGCCTTAAAAACATCCAAAGAATTTTCATTTTGAAGATTTTCCTGTTTTCCAGAACGGTTCTTCTGCTTGGTAAGCAAAGGAAACAAGGTTCAGGAAGTCTCCTGACATGAAGTACTATGGTAAGTACAATATTCAGGGGAAACTGAAAAATCACTTGTCTCATTCTTACTGTTCCCTAGGCTCCTGCTGATGGATACAGTTGGAGGGAGAACTCTGGCAGCTCTTGATCTGAACAGGTATAGATATTCCTATGTTTTCAACATAGGAAATATTCACATTAATATTCACATTAATAGAGCTCACAGTTCTTGGCAGAAATATGGAAGGGACATTATTTGAGAGTGATTTCAGGCCACTCTCCACCCCAGAGTCCCCCAGCTGTTTGGGCAGTGTCCTGTGCCCTACCTGCCCTCTCTGACAGGCTGGCTGGCACAACCAAGGGCTATGATGTGCCTTGAGGCTCCTGGGTTAAAACTGCCTTTTGTCCCATCCTCTCTAATAACCTTATTAGAAAAGTCTTGAGGTCCTCTAAAGCTTTTGGATCCAAATACCACTAGGGAAAACTTCCCCCCATCAGTAAATTTATGATCCTCCTGGTTAAAAATTCCTCTAATGCATCTAATTCCTTCTTCTAGTCATCTCTCCTCACAGCCCTTTTTAGCTTAATTTTTGGACTTCTTGCTGTTCTTTAAAAGATTTACCATATCCTATGGCCCAGAGCAGAGTTTGGGATAACTCATGTACTGCGAGGAATCTGTGAAGAGTGAGCTTGCATCTCTGTGCTACAGTGAATGGACACAGTCTAAAACTGTATTTCTCTAATGCAGAGCAATAGATAATTCAGTTCAGAGAATCACCATTGGGAAAATGGGTTTTAGCTTTTAAAATAACCTTTATGTTTTGTTACCTTTTAGGTTGAAATCTGAATCACAGAGGTAAAGAGACAGAGAATCTTAGTATCTTTAAAATTAATCTATTAAAGAAACCTTTTTTCCCCTNTTTACAGTTCATCAATACTAAAAACAACCTGAAAGTCTAATTTTAGGTTTAAGACTGTCAGTTAACTAAATTATAAGAGTTATCTTTTAACATAAATCTCTTTTGCCTAACTCCCAATCAGTTCTGAGAATGTGTTCTACCCAGAACTTGCCATAAGATAAATTGTAAATGTGTGCCAGCAATCAGACTGAGAATCAGTGTTTAATACTAATTATCATTCTGCAGAGAGTAAAACATTGCATACAGCCTGGCTTCCTTCAAATATGCAAAGTCCCTGCTGCAAGGAATGATGTTAATTTATACTAAACCCACCTGAACACATGGCTTATCTTGTCTTCCATTTTTATTCTTTAAAAAAAAAAAACTACAAAAAAAATTTATGTCAGCTTTAAAACCTGGTGTGGTCCTCCTGAAAACACAAAATACTTTCTTACTGAATTGGCATAAAATGAGAGCCATGGAGCAGATCTGGTGTATCCTATCTGGAAGGTTTGATATGGCTTGGATTGTTGTCCTTCCTAACAGAGTAATAGAATATAGCTAAGCAAGGGTTTTATTAAAAAATTAAAACATATTCCAAGGTTTTCATTACTGATTTTCATCTAAGTTCCTTATATATTTTTATTGCATATGTAAATCTGAAACCACAAAATAGTTGGGGTGTTTTTAAAGTAAAATGTTCAAAATTTTGGAAATAAGAAAAATAATTTTGCCTGCATTGCTATCAACTAAATAGCATCATTTTCTCTGAGCATATTTAACCCAGTGAAGGATCTAGTCCTAGTGCCTTAAAAACATCCAAAGAATTTTCATTTTGAAGATTTTCCTGTTTTCCAGAACGGTTCTTCTGCTTGGTAAGCAAAGGAAACAAGGTTCAGGAAGTCTCCTGACATGAAGTACTATGGTAAGTACAATATTCAGGGGAAACTGAAAAATCACTTGTCTCATTCTTACTGTTCCCTAGGCTCCTGCTGATGGATACAGTTGGAGGGAGAACTCTGGCAGCTCTTGATCTGAACAGGTATAGATATTCCTATGTTTTCAACATAGGAAATATTCACATTAATATTCACATTAATAGAGCTCACAGTTCTTGGCAGAAATATGGAAGGGACATTATTTGAGAGTGATTTCAGGCCACTCTCCACCCCAGAGTCCCCCAGCTGTTTGGGCAGTGTCCTGTGCCCTACCTGCCCTCTCTGACAGGCTGGCTGGCACAACCAAGGGCTATGATGTGCCTTGAGGCTCCTGGGTTAAAACTGCCTTTTGTCCCATCCTCTCTAATAACCTTATTAGAAAAGTCTTGAGGTCCTCTAAAGCTTTTGGATCCAAATACCACTAGGGAAAACTTCCCCCCATCAGTAAATTTATGATCCTCCTGGTTAAAAATTCCTCTAATGCATCTAATTCCTTCTTCTAGTCATCTCTCCTCACAGCCCTTTTTAGCTTAATTTTTGGACTTCTTGCTGTTCTTTAAAAGATTTACCATATCCTATGGCCCAGAGCAGAGTTTGGGATAACTCATGTACTGCGAGGAATCTGTGAAGAGTGAGCTTGCATCTCTGTGCTACAGTGAATGGACACAGTCTAAAACTGTATTTCTCTAATGCAGAGCAATAGATAATTCAGTTCAGAGAATCACCATTGGGAAAATGGGTTTTAGCTTTTAAAATAACCTTTATGTTTTGTTACCTTTTAGGTTGAAATCTGAATCACAGAGGTAAAGAGACAGAGAATCTTAGTATCTTTAAAATTAATCTATTAAAGAAACCTTTTTTCCCCTGGTCTCACTTGACCTCTCATGTTATTATTTATTGTATTCTCCCGAGCTTTTCCTGCCTCAAGCCTCCAGACCCACAGAAAAAGAATAGGGAATGGCAAGACTGCAGCTATTTATAATAATAATCCATTCCCAGGTTCCAGTGCGCCAGTTTTAATCATAAGCTATTGTCAGGCATCAAGATCACAAAGATTTGAGATTTTTCTTGTTTGGGTTATAAAGAAGCTCTGAATGCCAAAGTGTTGTTGCTTAAACTGCAAAGCACAGCTCCTGTGTGAAGTAGAATGAACTGGTATTGCCCTCTCTGATCTGATTTGTAGCCATCACAGCTCTTTAAAGTTATTTGATTTGACATCAATTAGGCAGTTTTCACAAGGGGAAAGTCTCTTTTTGCATTTAGTCCAATATCAATGTCATTTTCCTCCTAAAATGTGACAAGGAGCAGACTGCTTCAGCGTGCTTTGCAACAGACACAAAGAATAGGAGGAGGAGGAGGAGAAAGGCTTCACAAAAAGGAAAAAAAAAGGGAGTGGGAGGACTGAGAAAACATTTCAACTACATATTCCCATTTTTGAAGGCATATATACACAGAGAAACAGACACAGAGGGGGTGGGAGAGACACAGGAGACCCAGGTATATTTTGTAAGTACACTGGCAAGTATTGTAAGAATGCAGAGCACTTCAGACCTGTGTATCCTTGGAGGACAGCAAATCTGGTAACAAGAGAAAAACATTTGTAGAACCTGAACCCCAGCTTTGTTTCATCTTTTAATATTCTGCCTAGAACTTTGCACAGTGCTCAAGGATATACAGAGCTAATGTAGCAAACTGCTTGTAAATGTGTTACATGTACAATATTCTGAACCAACACACCAAATATGTTCCCAAGAGAGAAGAGACTAGATGACTGAAAAATTCTAGAATCTAAGGCTGTTCTAAGAAGCAGGAGTCAAAGATAATCTGTTTTGCCGAGTGTCACAAGGTATCACAACTGTTGTATTCCCACCTTTTAGCTGGATGCAGCAACAGGATGGACACTGCGTGTAGCAATAGAGGGAGGGTAAAAAAGTGTTTCTCTGTACATGGAAGGGATGAGGAATTTTGGTAGATTAAACAGGGAGTTGCAAAATTAGGAGCTGAGACAACTGCAAGTCCTCATTAGGAGATTCAAACAGGAGAACCTGAAAGGAGTAGCAAAAAACAGGCAGAACAAAAGTGTAAATGAATACTTTGTGAAAGCTGGTATATTCAGATATTGGTTATACAGGATTTCAGAACACTTTTTTATTCCTCCCAAAAATTTTCTGAGAGATACAGGGTAAAGCTGCCTCTGGGACATCTATCATCATGATTTTTATCTTCATGCCCACACAGCTGCAGTATTTCTGGACTGTACACTCAAGTCCAGAGGGTAACAGTGCTCCACAATTTAGATCCCTCCTCAGGGAATGATCTAGTTATTGATTGCTTCCTTGCCTCTTTGCCAATAGCTTGTAATGCAAAATACTGGTAAAAGATGGAGGAATACTCTTATACACTGAACTGTGGGTAAACCCCTTTTTGCAATCTCCTAAGAAAATATACACACTTCCCACTGTATGACAGCTTTTATTAGAAATGTCACATATAATCTTAAACTAGGACACCACAGTGGGCCAAGAGGGCTCTGTTGCTGATTTTTGGGGAAAGAAGTGAAGATATCAGTTAGAAGCAAAGGCATTTTCTCAAGCCAGGGTGATGTCAACCTTCAAATGAACTTTTACTGCTGAATCTTTAAAGCGTATCCTATTAAACCCAGCTTGCCATTTGTGGCAGTTCAAAAATTCCCAGATTACCTAAATATTTCTTGCCTTTTGGGAATTAACATATTGATGCTGCCAACACCATGCAAGATTCAGATCTCATCTATAAATTAATAGTAAAGCAGTGTAACAATTGTCTGTCAGGAGAAGGCAAAGGCCAAGTTATAAGTGGTGCAAAAGTTTTTGGACAAGGATTCCGCTCTACATTTTTGGTCATAGCTCTGTTTTTAAGTGACCTATAGAGTCATAAAAGTAGTCTCCATTTTATCAACCACAAATGAGCTGCAATACAAAATGAGATTCCCATAACTGTGATTCAAAAGAAGGACAAAAATATTTGTTCATTTGTCCAGTGGGTACAAGCAGCTTCCCAGCCATGCTGATCAGGGCTGTAGCAACAAGGCTGCTTATTGGTGTTAAAATCATGGTGACTTTGAAAGTCTGCTTGAAAATAAGCCTAGGTCTTTTGGGGGGATTGGCCCACCCCATACACAGGCCAACCTTCTTCTCAACCAATCAATGTGTTAATATTGTGTGCAAGGCAATTTGTCAGGAGGCCACATGTCAAATGATAGACAAGTAGAAAATGGCCAAGGTAAAGTCTATTTCCACAATCACTTTCTTGGCATGACAGGTGAGATGGCAACGGAAGGATGTAGTGAGGGAGGGAGAAGTTTTGTTTGGTTTCCAATTGCTTTTAACTCTGTCTCACAGGAGCTCCTCAGACTTGTCCTACTTTCCTTGCTTGTTGCAGCAGGGAATGAAAGGTGTTGCAGAAATGTCCCTCCATGCTCTGTCCCTGAGCTCTTGCTGATCTCTGAAAACTGCTTTTACCAGATCTACCACTTCTGTGCCATGAACCTGGGTCAAGGATGTTTTCCAGTCCAGCAATTTAGTTCTGAAAGGTCTCAGTGCTGAGGACTTGCTAGTATAATCTCTTTCTAGGTTTTGCTTGGGAACCTGCAACAGACACCTTTTAGTTTCTGAAACTCAACTGAAGTGGGGCATGTTTGTTTTGGAGAAGAGTTAGTTGCTAATAGAGTTGTTAATTTGGGCTTATAATTATTCACAATTAGCACATTATTCC